>ML110811.1:0-41512 GCA_003697995.1 Taxidea taxus jeffersonii
TTTTCCAACACCATTTATTGACAAAATTTTCCATTCTCCATTGAATTGCTTTTGCACCTTTGTCAGAAATCAACTAACCATATTTGTTAGTTCTATTTCATTGCTCTTTCTGTTCCATAGGTCTGTGTGTCTGTTCTTTGACCAGTGTCTTGATTACTGTAGCATTATTTTGAGTCATAAAATCAGAAAGTGACATTCTTCTCACCTCATTCTTTTTTCCCAAAAATGTTTTGTTATGCTATTTCTCATGTACTTTCAAAGAAGCTTTAGAATTAGCTTCACAGATGAATTTCCTTGAGTTTCTGATGTACCTTTTATTAAACTTCTCAATTTCAAGTTTGTACAATAGATGAATTGACTACAGAAACAAATGGTTTTAAAACACATTACACAATTTAAATGAAGAGACAAGAAACTTAAATTCTTACTAATGAGAAGAAAGTTAAGTCATATTAATAAATCTAATAATAATATGTCAAAGTGATTTTTAAGAACTGCATTTAAGTATTAGAATTTATCCTCTGAGATGTACTGCAGGGTAGTTTCCAGAAACATGAAAGATTTGTTTAAAAAAAGGAAAATTATGAAATGTTTGTACATTAGAATAAAAAAATAAACTCTGTTAATACAGAACAGAATGAACATTCTAAAAATGTTTAAAAGTAGTGTGATTCTACAGAAAATTGGCTGAAGAAAGAGTACTAGCCATTGAATCTGCCAAATCAAACAGACATCTGATGTCCAAGAATAGTTTTGGGAAAATTGTTCCCATTACTCCATTGGAGCTTTGAGTAACTAGCAGAAGGATATGATATTTCTCTTCATCACCCCCTAGAGATTTTTAAATGGAACAAGAAGCGCTTTTTTTCAGACATTATTAAAGGAAGAAAAGGACATTTAAGACAACAAAAAAGATGCTGTTAGGAACTTGGGAAGATGATGGAGTAGGAGGATCCTCAACTTACCATGTCCCACTTTTACAACTAGGTATCTGCACCCAAGTCAGTAAACCAGAAAGTGATCTGACAGAACAAACTCCACAACTACATATAGACAAGAAGTTGTATCTGAAAGTTTAGAAGTCAGGAAGGCAGAGAGAGAGAGAGGCTACCTGCAGAAAGGAGAGAGCTATGCATGTGAAGATGGCAGAGAAATGGGCCTTCACATAAGGGAGTTCACATGAGGAAGAACAATTCCATAGCTTTTCAAAAAATAGGTACGAAAAATAGGTTTCAAAAAACAAAGGGGCTACATTCTATGAGTTTGTAAAATAAGTGGGGCTTGGAGCCTGGAACTTTTAAAGTCAGCTGACTAAGCCCTGGGAAAGCTAGGAGGGAGAGTGATATAGCTGGGGATGCTGCCTTTAAAGACACAGCAGCCTGCATGGGGAGGAAACATAAAAATGACAGTTTATACAATGCCAAAACAAATGGGAGACAGATATGTTCACACTGATTTCAGAGGCTGTTGATGGACTTCCCCCCAAATTGACAGGTACCATTTTCCTCCCCTCCCCCACCCCAGCATAAACACAGGAGCCACCCACAGGAGGTAGGGCTGCACAGACACCTGTTACCTAACCTGCTAGTAGTGCACCATGCCTATGAGTTCTCTAAGTCTGCTGGCCTTGGCCTTGGACAAAGGGCAATTTTGTTAAAGCTGTGCATGTGTTCTGCCCAGATGTAAGGTACACAGTTGCTGTCACATGCCGTACCCATCTACTGCACCCAGCCACATGCCCCCAGCTGCTGTCCTGTGCTGTGCCCAGCTGTTGTTGGACACCAAGCCACATCCCCAGCCACCATTGTGCCCTGGGCCCAGCCTTGCCCAGCCATCAATTAGTGACCTAGAAGGCAGAGTAATGGAAAGTAAACTAACTGAAAAAAAGAGAGAAATAAGAATTATTTCTTATAAGAAATAAGAATGAGAATAGACTTAGGGAATTCAGTGACTGCATCAAAGGTAATAATATTCATGTTATAGGAGTCCCAGAAGAAGAGAGAGAAAAGGGGGCAGAAAATTTATTTGGAGAAATAATAGTTGAAAACTTCCCTAATCTAGAGAAATGCCATTAAAGTCAACAATAGCAGACCCACACCACGACACATTGTAGTTAGATTGGCAAAATATAATGATAAAGAAAAAATTTTTAAAGCAGCAAGACAAAAGAAGTCAGTAACTTACAAGGGAAAACCCACAAGGTTAGCAGGAGATTTTTCAACAGAAACTTTGCAAGCCAGAAGGGAGTGACATGATATAGTCAATGTGCTGAATGAGAAAACTCTGTGCCAAGAATATTCTGTCCAGCCAGGCAATCATTCAGAATAGAAGAAGAGATAAAGAGTTTCCCAGACACACAAAAACTAAGGCAGTTCATGATCATTAAACAAGCCCTGCAAGAAATATTAAAGGGGACTCTTTGAGTGGAAAAGATAGGCCAAAAGCAACAGTATAGTTAGGAAACACAAAAACAGTAAAAATTAATATTTTTTAAAAATATTTTGTTTATTTATTTGCAGGAGAGAAAGCACAAGTAGGTAGAGCAGCAGACAGAGGTAGAGGGAGAAGCAGGTGCCCTGCTGAGCAGAGAGCCAGATGTGGAACTTGATCTCAGGATCCTGGGTTCATGACCTGAGCTGAAGGCAGATATTTAACCAACTGAGCCACTCAGTCACCCCCCAAATTAATATTTCAGTAAAAAAAAAAAATCAGTCAAGGAACTCACAAATAAAAGAGATATAAAGAGATATAATTACATATATTTTAAATGTGGGAAGGGGAGGACAAATGAATGGGTTCAAACTTAAATGACCTTCAACTTAATATAGACTTCTTTATGCAGAAGAAGTTATGTACAGACCTAATGATAACCATGTATCAAAAAACCAGTAATAAATATGGAAAGAATAGAGAAAAAATCCCATTATATCACTAAAGGAAATCAACAAAATGTGAAAAAAGGACAAGAAAGGATCAGAGAAAATCATTAGAAATAGCCACAAAAGGAGTAATAAAGTGGCAATAAATACATACCTAACAATAATTACTTTGAGAATAAATGGACTAAATGTTCCAATTAAAGACATAGGGTGACAGAGTGGATTTAAAAAAAACAAGACTTCTCTATATTCTGCCTACGAGAGACTCATTTTAGATGTAAAGTCACTTGGAGATTGAAAGAGAGAGGATAGGGGCAGGACACCTGGTTGCTCAGTTGGTTGAGCATCCAACTCTTGATCTCAGCTTTGGTCTTGATCTCATGATCCTGAGTTTGGACCTCCCATATGCCCCCCACAAGGAAAGGATGGAGAAACATCTATCATGCACATAAATTAAAAAAAAAAAAAGCCAGAGTAGCTATACTTATATTAGACAAAATAGATTTTAAAACAAAGATTATAACAAGAGGCAAAGAAGGACAATATATAATCATTAAGGGGACAATAAAACAAGAAGTTCTAACAATTGTAAATATAGGACCACACAAACGCACAAAACAATAATAAGCATAAAGGAACCTAATCAATAATACAATAATAGTAGGGGATTTTAACACCCCACTTATATCACTGGACAGATCATCTAACAAAAAATAAACAAAGAAACAGTGGCTTTTGTGACACACTGGACCAATTGGATGTAATGGTTATATTCAAAAAATTCCATCTTAAAACAGCAGAATACATATTCTTTTCAAGTGTACTTGGAACATTCTCCAAAAAAGATATATTAGCCCACAAATCAAACCTTACCAAATTCAGGAAAATTGAAATCATACCATGCATTTTTTTTAACCATGCTATGAAACTAGAAGTCAATCACAAGGAAAAAATACAGAAATACCACCAGTACAAGGAGGTTAAATAACATGCTACTAAACAATAAATGGGTCAACCAGGAAAAAAAAGAAATTTAAAAAGTACATGGAGAGGTGCCGGGGTAGCTCAGTTGGTTAAGCGTTTTGCTCAGGTCATGATCCCAGGGTCCTGGGATCAAGTCTCGATTCAAGCTCCTGCTAAGCAGGGAGCCTGCTTCTACCTCTCCTGCTCCCCCTACTTGTTCTCTCTCTCTGTCTCTGTCAAATAAATAAAATAAAATCTTTTAAAATAAATAAATATATAAATAAATTTTAAAAACGTGGAACAAATGAAAATGAAATCACAAGAGTCCAAAACTTTTGGAATGTAATAAAGGCAATTCTAAGGGGGAAGTTTAGAGCAATACAGGCCTCCTTAAGAAGGAAGAAAAATCTCAAATAAAGAATCTAAACTTATACCTATAGGAGCTATAAAAAGAACAACAAACAAATCTAAAACCAACAGAAGGAAGGAAATAATAAAGATTAGAGCAGAAATAAGCAATATGGAAACTAAAACAAGTAGACAAACAATAGAATAGATCAGTGAAACAAGGAGCTGGGTCTTTGAAAAATAATTCATTAAAATTGATAAGCCTTTAGCTAGACTTATCAAGATAAAAAGAAAAGACTCAAATAAAATCACAAATGAGAGAGGAGAAATAACCACCAGCACCACAGAAATAGAAACAATTATAAGCAAATACTATGAAAAACTATATGCCAACAAAGTGGCAACCTATAAGAAATGGATAAATTCCTAGAAACATATAAACTACTAAAAAAAAAAAAAGAAAGAGAGAAAGAAAGAAAGATATAAACTGCCAAAACTGAAATAGGGTGATATAGAAAATTTGAGCAGACTGATAACCAGCAATAAAATTGACTCTGTAACAAAAACTCCCAACAAACAGAAGTCTTGGACCAAATGGCTTCACAGGTGAATTCTACCAAACATTTAAAGAAGAATTACTATCTATCCTGTCACACTATCTCAAAAATAGAAAAGGAAGATAAACTTCTAAATCCATTCTATGAAGCCAGCATTCCCGATAAGAAAACCAGATAAAGACACCAATAAAGAAAGAACCACAGACCAAAATCCCTGATGGCATAGATGCGAAAATCCTCAACAAAATATTAGCAAATTGAAGCCAACAATACATTAAAATACTATTCACTATGATCAAGTGGGATTCATTCCTGGATCCTAAGAGTGGTTCAACATTTGCAAATCAATCAACGTGATACATCATATCCATAAAAGAAAGGATATAAACCATACAATCCTGCCATAGATGCAGAAAAAGCATTTGCCAAAATACATTTGTTCCTAATAAAAACCCTCAGCAAATTAAGTTTAGAGGGAACATATCTTAAGATAATAAAGGTTGTATATGAAAACCCTCTGGGTAACATCATCCTTATTGGTGAAATATTGAGAGCTTTGCCCCAAAGGTCAGGAACAAGACAAGGACGTTGACTTTCACTACTTTTATTCCACATAGTACTGGAAGTCCTAGCCACGGGAATCAGAAAACAATAACAACAACAACAACAATAATAAGATAAATAAATAAAAGGCATTCAGGGGTGCCTGGGTGGCTCGGTCATTAAGCGTCTGCCTTCAGCTCAGGTCATGATCCCTGGGTCCTGGGATCAAGTCTGGTATTGGGCTCCCTGCTCCACAGGAAGCTTGATTTTCCCTCTCCCACTCCCCATTCTTGTGTTCCCTCTCTCACTATGTCTCTCTCTGTTAAATAAATAAGTAAAATCTTTAAAATAAAATAAAATAAAAGCCATCCAAATTGGTATGGAAGAAGTAAAACTTTCAGTATTGGCAGATAGCATGATATTATATATAGAAAACCTGAAAGACACCACCAAAAAAATACTAGAACTGATAAACAACTCAGTGAAATTAGAGGATACAAAATGAACTTACAGAATCTGTTGCATGTTTATACACAAATACAGCAGAAAAAGTAATTAAGAAAACAATTCTATTTACAATTGAATCAAAAACAATAAGATACCAGGACTAAACCTAAACAAAGTGGTGAAAGATCTGAAAACTATAAAACACTGATGAAAGAACTTAAAGATGATAAAAGGAAATGAAAAGGCACTCCATGTTCATGGATTGAAAGATCCATTTGCAAATGACATATCTGATAAAGGGTTAGCATCCACACAATATAACTCCCCAAATGAATAATCTAATTAAAATGGGCAGAAGACATAGACATTTCTCCAAAGAAGACATAGGGATGGCCAACAGATACATGAAAAGGTGCTCAACATAACTTATCATCAAGGAAATACAGATCAAAACTATAATGAGCTATTACCTCAAATGGCTAAAGCTAACAACACAAGAAACAACGGATGTTGACAAAGATGTGGGGGGGAAAAGAGCATTCATGCACTAATGCAGCATTCATGCACTAATTCATGCACTAATACAGCCACTAATACTGAAAAACAGTTTTGAGTTTCCTCAAAATATTAAAAATAGAACTACGAGTAATAGTAATCCAGTAATCACACTACTGGGTATTTACCCAAAGAATACAAGAGCACTACAGTGCCTGGGTGGCTCAGCTAGTTAATCCTCTGCTTTCAGCTCAGGTCTTAAACTCAGGGTCCTGGGATTGAGGCCCACATCTGGCTCCCTTCTTGGTGGGAAGCCTGCTGCTTTCCTTTACCTCTGCCTGCTGCTCCCCTGCTTGTGCTCTCTTTCTTTCTTGACACAGAAAGATTTATTTGATAATAAATAAATAAAATCATTTTTTAGAAAAAAAGAATACAAGAGCACTAATTCAAAGGGAGACATGCAAACTTATGTTTTTACATTATTTACTATAGCCAAGATAAGGAAGCAGGCTATGTTTCCATCCACAGATGAATGGATAAAGAAGTAGTGTGTGTATGTGTGTGTGTGTGTGTGTGTGTGTGTGTGTGTGTGTATACACACAATGGAATAAGAGCCATAAAAAAATGAAATCTTGCCATTTGCAGTGACATGGATGTAACTAGAGAGTATAAATCAATAATAAAAAGAAATAAATCAGTCAATGAAAGACAAATACCATATGATTTCACTCATGTTGAATTTAAGAAACAAACAAAGGGGAAAAATAAGGGAGAGACAAATTAAGAAACAGACTCCTAATTACAGAGAATAAACTGATAGTTTTTAGAGAAGAGGTGGATGATGGGATGGGTTAAATAGGTTATTAAGATTAAGGAGTGCATTTGTCATGATGAGCACAGGGTGATGTAGCTAAATGTTGAACCACTTTTTTGTATACCTGAAACTAATATAACACTATGTTAACTAATTTGAATTAAAATAAAAACTTAAAAGTAAAAAGGGACAATAAAGAATAAAAATGCCCAAATTACTTCATATTTTCCATAATGTCTTTCTGCTTGGCCCATGTTGTGGTTTACTAGGCTAGCACATGTACAGCAGAATATTATATTTTAGTTCTAAATATTTTATTTATTTGACAGAGAGACGGAGAAAGAGGAAGAGAGAACACAAGCCAGGGGAGTGGGAGAGGGAAAAGCAGGCTCCCTACTGAACAGGGAGCCCGGTGTGGGGCTTGATCCTAGGACCCTGGGATAGGACCCAAGCCAAAGGCAGATGCTTAACTGACTGAGCCACCAGATGCCCCTACAACAGAATATTTTAAAGAAAGATGCAAATGAATATTCTCTGGTGAACCAAAAATAACAAAAGGAAAGTAAGCTCCTAGATTCTTTAATTTTTCAAGTACAGTAACCCTTTTTGTTTTCTGTCCTAATAAAGCACATCTTCACACAAATTATGAAAATCAGCATAGGTATAATTTTTTGATTGGTAATTTTTTCCATATCATGTAGGAAATACACTGTCCCCCCCATTAGTACCATTGTACATGTACAGAAATGTTCAGACAACACTAAACTTCATCCCTGTTTTTCTAACTCTTTTTTATTTTGTAGAGATTAATTTTAAAGGCAGAACACATACATTATATTGTTAGATGCGTGAATGTTTATCGATAGTGCACTGTTTTTGATGAAACACATAGCAAGTATCAACACAGCAAACTCTGAATTGTTACCTGGCACCCTTCCACCAAAAAGGATTTCTGCCTCCTTTTCAAGACTGATTCATCTCTAGTTCACATACAATCTGGCATTGAAATATTTAAGGCACCTACTCCTTTGAGGTCACTGGAAAGGTAAAGAATGAGATCACACCATATAAAAGAAAACTGTGGCATCTTCTCAGCAAATAAAAAGTTCAGTCTCAATTTCGTGCTGAAGTATGAATTATAGTCTCTGAAGAGAAAGCCAGTTTGGTTTGTTATAGTAAGATTTGTAACTGTGGAGGTGGAAAAGTTTTCCACTCTGTGAAAGATACTGTGAAATATTTACTGTGACGAAGATGGAATAATACCAACCAGTAGCTATAAAAATAAAGGGGGGGAGGCTTATTTTGAGAAGTTTAATACTTTTTTATAAGAACTGCTCCATTGTTCTCAATATAGACAAAGGTTGAGTCAAGTTTGTGATGCAGTAAATGAAAAGTTAACAGTTCAGCTCATCACTTCAAGCGAATCCATATAGATTCACTGCATTCGTTTCTCTCTCTGTTCTCCTTTGCCCTGCACTTCTTCATTTTGATTAGCTCATTCTCTTAACTGGTGAAGCAAGTATTTGTCCTTCAAGTCCAATAACTTCTAACTGTCATTAATCACAAGTTTCTTTGGTAAGTGTTTAGAAAGTCTAATCAGAGAAGAAGAGCACTAAAGAGAAAATACATGGCACTTTCGTAAAAAATCCAATAAGAGGTCAAGAAGGATAATAGCTGAGTTTTTCAGTCTAGATATCATAAAATCAACAAACTATATGTTTCATAATTGCATTTTCAAATATAGTTGTTCATTTCAAAACTCGGTTATATACTCTGCTACATATAATGAACAGTGTAAATCAATTAATTCTATATTGTATTCTGTTCCCTTTTGTGTAAATAATACACCAGTTTTAATGATAGTAAAAGTTGTTTGAGGAATATGAAATGGGCAATAGTTTTGGAGATCAAATATCAGATTCCAAGAAATAAAATGCCATACACAAATTAGTAATGTATTGTTTCCCGAATCTCCACACACAGATTATTATTTACTAAGTGGGATTCTATTAGTGCCTAAGTATTAGAAGCTGGAAATTAAGCTTGAAGGGAATCACAGTATAATTGGAAACATGGATGATTTGAGTTAGGGAGACTCCTTCAGCTGGAACCTCTGTCTGACATATGAATCCCTTCAATAACAGCCATGAGGATGATGTTGAAGAGATAGAACAGGCATTGGAATATCTAAGTATTTTTTAGTAATTTCTGAAGGCATATCTTTATCCTCTTAAGACAACCCATGTCAACTGCTTCTTTTTTTTTTTTCCATTTAATTTCAACCATCATTAATTGAGCTCTATTACATATCAGGTAATTATCAGGCTATGTTGATACAAAGAAGAATGAAACTTTTTTATAAAATCCTAATTATTGTGAAGAAAGGAGTAAAAAGAGAAAGGAATATAGAGTGATACTTTATTTTAATAATCAAAATACCAATGTGTTGTGTTAGGATATTGTAATATCCTAATAAAGGAGAAATGTAAGAATTACTGAGGTAGGTGACATGTAAATTGAGTTTAAAAGACAAGGGGTTGATTACTGGAAGAATAAAAGGTGGCTTTAGGGAAGAGTTTGGGGAAATGGTATAATCATGGATTAGCATAATCTGTTCAGTGCTTTTTTGGTAATTGTTTCTTAAGTTCAAGGCACACAGGAGGAAATGAAACTAGAGAAGCATGTGGGGCAAGGCTGTGTAGATTGTTCTATATATGTATAAAAATTCAGATTTTTAGATCAATGGGACACTTTGGAGGATTTTAGGGAAATGAGTGGCATCAGCTATATGCCTTAGATAAATCAATCTATTGGTAGTGTGGGGGATGGGTTTGAGGGGCCTGGAATATAAAATGGTTGGTATATTTGATTATTTTAGGCCAAAGAGGATGATGGCTAAGTGGGTGGAGTAGACCCAGAAATAAAAGTGGTTTTCCAGAGTCAGTAAATAATTGGTAGGTAAAGTTGTCCAACAGAGTATAGATTAGAGGTATAATAGGAGTAAGGCTGAGGACTACTAAAAATAACGATAATAGTAAAACCCAGAGTTTCTGGCTAGGTGTCTGGATTGTTGGTAGAACTACAAATTGACATATGGAGTTTAGGAGAAAAACCAGATTTGGGAAGAATATGAGTTCCATCTTAGACATCTGGACTTTAAAATACCCCTGAGATATCAAGTGGAGAGGTCCTTTCATAAGAGGATAAAATAAAATACACATTATGGCACTACAACATATACAACTCATTGTATTTCCCACTCTTGGTGGAAGAGTGTTTGGCTTTATGAAAAAACTCTTGTACCAAATAATAGTACCCTAATTATAAAGTTTTGGATATTAGGGAGCAGAAAAATGTAGTAATTTACAAATGGATTACATTTCCTTTATATATGTATATAAAGGTTTGGTATATATATGTATATATGTTTAGTGTTAGGAGCGATCATGATTAATCATGTTACTTTTGTTATCATAAGAGCATACATAGTAGTTGAAAAGCACAAAAGTGGTAGAGATAATTTAAAGAGAAACTTAGTATAAGATAATTCATTTGGTGGAGAGGAAAGAATTGAGTGTACCAGAATTTATGAGATGAAAGAGAGAAGAAGAACATTATATAGAAGAAAATTACAGGAGTATAGTGTTATAAAATGAGTGGAGTAGAAAGTTTTATGCAATAGGAAGTGATCTGACAATATTTAAAACAGCAGAGAAATCAACTAACAAAATTAAGACTGAAAATATCTGTTGTATTTAGGAGTCAGTAATGTCTGAATTAAGAATAGTTTTAGTGGAGGCACAAGTGAGATTACAGTGGACTGAGGAGGAATGGCATGAAGAAGGGGAATTGTGAAGGCAAAACACATTATCAGATATTTAACATAGGAAGGATATGTGATGTTTTATCACTGATCCAAAGGAAATGTAGTCCATTTGTAAATTACTTTATTTTTCTGCTACCTAATATTTGGTACAAGAGTTTTTCCATAATGCCAAACCCTCTTCCACCAAGAGTAGGAAATACAATGAGTTGTATATGTTGTAGTGCCATAATATGTATTTTATTTTATCCTCTTATGAAAGGTGATTTTAATATTTCTTATAGAAGGAATTGAAAGGATTTTACAGAATCTTGACTTTGTGATTTTTAAGCACTTTCAACGATCTTTTTTTAATTTTATCACCTTTAAAAATCTTAGTCTAGGGGCGCCTGGGTGGCTCAGTTAGTTGGACGACTGCCTTCGGCTCAGGTCACTATCCTGGAGTCCCGGGATCGAGTCCCACATCAGGCTCCCTGCTTGGCAGGGAGTCTGCTTCTCCCTCTGACCTCTCTCCTCTCATGCTCTCCCTCTCAAATAAACAAATAAAATCTTTAAAAAAAAAAAAGAAAGAAAAAATCTTAGTCTATGGGATCAAACCTCCTTTTGCTGGGTTTTTATTAAATTATGTAACTACAATCCAGGAAGTATAGCTGGATATTTCAGACATTTCTGTTGATTAACAGAAAACCAGTGTGCTTGATTTCTCGCAAATTTCTTGTAATTTGCACTTAAACTGGTGTATTCCTGGTAGCAGGAATTAAGTCCAGAGGCACAGGCTTTCTTTTTACCCTCTCTGGCTGTTAGAATATAAAATTTGCAGCTCACCAAGTCTACAATTTTCCAGGTTCTGTATGTATGATAACTCTACCTACAGTGGGTCTCATCAACCCAACTTTATTTTTCTTCTCTCATAATTCTATTCCTAAACTTTACCCAACATAATCCCATCCAAACCTTAAATTTAATCTTACCATTATTCAGTCTCCTATAGCTGGAGTGATCTGTTATTATTGTTACACGATATTGCTTCTATTTACCTAAACTTATTTTTTCAATTATTTAGAAGAGGCTTTTTAATATATAAACTAAAATGTAATAAATATTGTCAACATTTCACTCTATGTCTTATCCTTTATGTACTTATTCTTTGATCTGGTAAACAAAACAAAACCTTTCCTACTTTCTATACTTTAATGTTTATTGCTAAACTTTCTTAAAATTTATAGGGGAAGGGATTGATTATAAAGGAGAATGAGGAAACTTTTGGGGAAATGGAAATGTTCCATTGTGGTGGCATTGTGCATTTGTAAAACCCATTAATTGTACCTCAAAAAGGGATGAATTTTAGTGTATGCAAGATTATACCTCCATAGGCCCAAATTCTAAAAATGTGCCTTAAATTCAGATAATTAATTTGGATATTGAAAAATAGGTGTAGGATGTTGAGAAAGAAATTACCCTGACAAATTCCAGAAATATTATAAAATTGCACTGGAAGTGTCATAGATGTAGCTCATGAATCAATAGAAAAGAACAATTGGTTAGATAGATATAGAACTATATAATGCATAAATATATAACAATGCATAGGAATTTAGTTCAAAAAGAAAAAACATGTCAAGTCAGTTTGCCTCTGTTAGAATCCTAGCTTCACAATTTCCCTATTGTATAATATGAATCAATAGAAAGATTCAAACTATCCTTCGCTTTCATCATCAGTTAAATAATAATAATGCTTGCTTTATAGGGGTCCTATAAAGGTTGGACGAGGCAAGAGACATAAAGCAGAGAGATTCTTAATCATCAAGTCCATGGATAGATTTTAGGGCCTGGAATTTGGAAAAATTACATTTTCATTTTGTTCAAGCTGTAACTAAAATGTAGTGTTCCCTCTGATCATGAGTCTAGGCAATACATTACAATAGTATTAAAAGGAGCTGTGGCATTATCATTAGGTATCACAGATATTTTAAAAAATTTAAAGATTTATTTATTTAGGGGTGAAAGAGAGAGAGAGAGAGAATGTGTACACGTGCCAGTGGTGAGATGTGGGAGAGGCAGAGGGAGAAAGAGGAAGAGAAGCAAACTCCCTACTGAGTGTAGAGCTTGATATGTCACAGGGCTCAGTCTCAGGACCCTGAGATCTTGACCTGTGCTGCAATCAAGAGTCAAATGCCTAACTGAAACACTTAGGCACTCCAATATCACAAATATTTTATACCTCATTACAACTTTTGCAAATATCTCAAAATCTTATTTATATCCATCATTAGACAAAAGTGTGGGGGTTTTTTTAGACCCATCATCAGGTCACATGTTACTGAATGTGTTGAATTAAGTATCAGGCAACTCTGTATCTACTAGTAATACATGCACCAAGTGATGAAGTCAGATGACCCAGTTATCTACATTGTTTTACAATTCCCTGACTACAATTGTTTGTTGATAACACAGAAAGGAGCTGAGTCACTTGCATTGTTGTTTCAAGTTCTCAAAACTGGGCAATTCAAATAAAAATTTTTAACTCTTGTAAGGGGTAAATATAGGCATTCATAAAAGCCATAATATCAACTTGTACCCTTTTTTCTGTATTTGTGATCCTTCTTCATTCCAGTGCTTGCTGACTTGATTTTTTTTTTCCTTTTAAACTTGGTTTAGTATTCAGTATTCATTTATCATCGTTGTTTTGTTTTATGCTGAATTTCCACATATTTGAAGGGGAAGAGGTTGCAATATAAACTTAATTTGCCATATTGCTGGATATTAAAGAGCGCGGTTCTCTTTTTATAACAGATACAAATTCTTTACTGAATCTTGGTTTTTGCAGATTTTTTTCCAGTTACACATTTTTTAAACATACAATTTTATGAGTTCCCTAACTTCCTTTAGGTCTATTTCTTTTGAAATATGTTTTCCTTTCCATTGTCCTCCTCTGGTCATGAAGTACTAAATGTTATGTGCTATTTTCCCTTTTGTTCAGAAAAAGATAAATTCACAGGTGGTATCAACTTGGAATTAAGGTATATTTCATTATTTTTGTATATCTGTCTTCTATAGAAAACTGATACTTTATTCTTAATTTTATAAATTTCATGGTATTGTAAAGAAAGTATTTGCCTAGAAGGCTTTTAATGAATCTGATTCTTTACATCACAAAGCTAGACTCTGGAATATTCATGTATCTGGTAAACTTAACAGGTACCCACTTATCCCTACCAAATGTTCCCTGACATAGATCCTGACAAAGCAAGATTTCAGTTCTCTGAGCTACCTTGAATATTATGCCTTGTGGAAACAGACTGTTCTTGTGAGGATGTTCTGAGTCATCCTTAATCCATGGATCATGAGAAGATATTTTTTCTTGTTCTTTTAAGCATCTTTTTCCTGAAAAATTATGCTTTCTTGTTTCTGCCCTCCTCTGCTGTTTTCATCTAAAATTTTCCAATCTGTGAATTATATCCTGAGAATATCGTAAATATGTAAATAGGTTTATAGACTATCTCAGCATTCTCGATTGTCAGGAATAAAATACCACTGACAGATTTAGCACCCCACACAGGCAAAAGCATCCTTTAGTACCAAGGAAGAATTTTACCATCTGGCACCCTGCTAGGCTGTAGAATGCAAAAGGTCCTCCAAAGTACTTATTATAATTTATACACCATGAGAAGCTGACTGATGTTTTATTCCTTTTATAATAAGACATCTTCTCATAACTGTGTCTTTCTTGAGACCTGGATCTCCTAACTTAGGATATAAACTTCTTAACAAGTACCATCACATATCTCAGTTCCAAAAAGAAAATAGAATAGATGTATTGAACCAGTTAAGGGGACATTGTGAGTAGAACAGAAAGATATGTATAAGATGGATGGAGATTGTACCAGAAAGTTAACAGCCACAAGAAGACAAAAGGTAAAGAACAAAAAGGTCACTGAACAAATATTTTAATAAATGCTTTATTTAAAATTCCATCAGTTACACATTATTACCTTTACCATGCTGCAGAAACTCAGGAGGGATGACGTGAACAGTATTATTTATAATACAACAAACCTCAGCACCTCCAGGGCACACATCAGCCACCAAACACTTTCCCTTGTATTGCCTTATTTTCTGACTTTAAAACATTGCTTTTCTTTAACAGCAGGAAACTATGTAGAGAATCAAACTGTAGTGAGTATAACAAGGAGGGCCTCTTATTATCAGTTCAGTATGATGAATTTCTTAATCAGAATATTAACAGTTACTCAATGACTTTATGCCCAGGAACCCTATTAAGGGTTTTACACATTTTACTCATTTCATCCTCACAGCTCAACTCTGAGGTAGATACCATGAATTTCTCTGTTTTAGAGAAGAAAAGAAGATGTATAAAGTTGAAATAATTAGACCAATATTATTCATGTAGTGATGTACATTCATGTACTGTGTGATCCTGGTTAGATTATTCAGTCTCTCCCTTTCTTCATCTAAAACTTAGGATACATGGAGCATAAATATAAAATTGTTTTGAAATCTGAAGAGCATTGTTTTTATTCTAATTCAACCAAGTTCCAGAACCATTTCCCATTTTAGTTGTTCACTGCCCTGCGTGTGTTAGGTGAAGCCACAGAGAAGCATAACTGGAAACCTCCTTGTGCCTTGTTTGTCTTATGTGACTCAACACAACCTATCCAAGACCCTTCAAAAACAGATGCTTTTATTACTTATCCCTGGAAGATCCAATTGCTTACTGCAATTCAAAGGATGGAGAGGTGGGCAGGCATAGATATAGGGAAATACCTTTCCATTTTTGAAGTTGAAGTTTTATATATAACCTCTCAGGATCAAATACAGGCCTATAGGTTTTTCCTTTAACTTAATTTTATTTTTTCAGTGTTCTAAGATTTATTGTTTATTCGCTACACCCAGTGCTCCATGTAATACGTGCCCTCCTTAATACCCACCACCAGGCTCACCCAACCCCCCACCCGCTCCCCTCCAAAACCTCAGTTTGTTTCTCAGAGTCCACAGTCTCTCATGGTTTGTCTCTCCCTTTGATTTCCCCCATTCACTTTTCCTTTCCTTCTTCTAATGTCCTCCGTGTTATTCCTTATGCTCCACAAGTAAGTGAAACCATATGAAAATTGACTCTCTCTGCTTGACTTACTTCACTCAGCATAATCTCCTCCAGTCCCATCCATGTTGATACAAAAGTTGGGTATTCATCCTTTCTGATGGAGGCTTAATACTCCATTGTATATATGGACCATATCTTCTTTATCCATTCATCTGTTGAAGAGCATCTTGGCTCTTTCCACAGTTTGGTGACTGTAGCCATTGTTGCTATGAACAGTGGGGTACAGATGGCCCTTCTTTTCACTACAGCTGTATCTTTGGGGTAAATACCCAGTAGTGCAATTGCAGGGTCATAGGATAGCTCTATTTTTATTTTCTTAAGGAATCTCCACACTGTTTTCCAAAGTGGCTGCACCAACTTGCATTCCCACCAACAGTGTAAGAGGGTTCCCCTTTCTCCACATCCTCTCCAACACTTGTTGTTTCCTGTCTTATTAATTTTGGCCTTCCTAACTGGTGTAAGGTGGTATCTCCATGTGGTTTTGATTTGAATCTCCCTGATAGCTAATGATGGAGAACATTTTTTCATGTGTCTGTTATCCATTTATATGTCTTCTTTGGAGAAGTGTCTGTTGATTACTTTTGCCCATTTTATGATGTGATTATCTGTTTTTTGAGTGTTGAGTTTGAGAAGTTCTTTATAGATCTTGGATATCGGCCCTTTGTCTGTAGTGGCATTTGCAAGTAACTTCCCCCATTCCATGGATTGCCTCTTTTTTTTTTTTTTTAATGTTTCCTTTGCTATGCAGAAGCTTTTTATCTTGAGGAAGTCCCAAAAGTTCATTTTCACTTCTGTTTCCTTTGCCTTTGGAAACACGTCTTGAAAGAAGTTGCTGTGGCCAATGTCAAAGAGGTTACTGCCTGTGTCTTCCTCTAGGATTTTCATGGGTTCCTGCCTCACATTGAGGTCTTGTATCCATTTTGAGTTTATCTGCCCAGAGCAATCTATAGTTTCAATGCCATTCTGATAAAATCTCCACCAGCATTTTTCAAAGTACTGGAACAAACAATCTTAAGATTTGTATGGAACCAGAAAAGACCCTGAATTGCTAAGGAGATGTTGAAAAAGAAAAACAAAACTGGGGGAATAACCTTGCCTGATTTCAAGCTTTACTGCAAAGCTGTGATCACCAAGACAGCATGGTACTAGCACAAAAACAGACACACAGACCAGTGAAACAGAGTAGAGAGTCCAGATATGGACTCGCAACTCTATGGTCAAATAATCTTCAGCAAAGCAGCAAAAAATATCAGTGGAAAAAGGAGAGTCTCTTCAATAAATGGTGCTTGGAAAATTGGACAGCTATATATAGAAGAATGAATCTTGACCATGCTCTTACACCGCACACAAAGATAAAGAAGCCTATAGGTTTTAACCATAATTTATGTTTTCAAAGTCTCTAACACTGGGAAATGCAGATAATTGTGTATAAAACTAGAAAACATGATGTTCCTAATCAGAAATTTGTGTTCATATCAATTTGGCCTCCTCTGAGGATCCCAGACAGATCTTCTCTGTGTCATTTGGCTTCCATGGGTGTTAGGTGTGAGTTAATGCCTTCACAGTTTTATTCTGTCAGACAGCTTTTTCCACTGTTGTGCTCTGTTGTGCTATGTTTTGGGGAAAACATAGAACCAACAGCCAAGACATAAGACTTAATACATGAAACTTAATGACTGCAGGGAAAAGTGTGAAAAGTATCTGGAACCCTAAGTTTTGACTTTAAGTTGTTTCTTGATAATTTTAAAAGTCTGTTGATCTGGAGATAAGAGGAAGGTAAACAATACTGACTTTCACTGCACAGAAAGTCCTGATAACCCTCCCTTTTCATTAATATATACAGAGTCTGACCACTTTTAACCTTTCTACCTTTAATACTCTGGATGAAGCTCTTACCACCTCTGACTTGGAATACTGATCCCAAGCAAACAACCAGATTGTACTTGGTGAAGTATAAATTTCACCCTGTCATTCCTCTCATCAAAACTGTGATGGTATCCCAAGTCATACAGAAAATATGCCAGAGTCTTTTAAAAAAAAGCATTACTCATCTGACTTTACTATCAATTCTTCTTCCCCTCAGTCTTTGCTCCACCTACTTCACCCTCTTGATTGTTTCTCAAATGTTTCAGTTTGCTTGACATCACAGATTTTTACTTTTCTTATACCTCTTCCAGAAACACTTTTCTCTCAGACAGCTGCAGTAGAATGGACTCTTACTCAAATTAGAACAGGGACATCTCTGGGAGCCTGGGTGGCTCAGTTAGTTAAGTGTCTAACTCTTGGTTTCAGGTCAATCATGATTTCAAGCTAGTGCGAGAAAGCTACAGGCTCAGTAGGGAATCTGCGTGAAGATTCTTTCCCCTGCCCCTTCCCCCATTCCCCCCCCAAATAAATAAACAAACAATTAAATAAATCTTAGAACATGGACATCTCTCCTTCACTTGCCATACCTATATACTTTGAATATATGTGTTTATATAAATACACATTTATATTCTACAAAAAAATTTAAGTAGCTTGAGTTCAAAGTGTTAAAATTGGAGTAGAGACATCATACACCTGTATTAAATATCAAAGCACAATTTATTGTCCTCTTTATAAAAAGTAAATTGGATGGGAAGTAATTGATATGTATAAATTTTTCCATATTAAGTATACTACTAATTATGTTCAAACACGTATGAAAATATTTTGTGAGAAGTAGTAGTCATTATTTTTACATTGTGGGATTTATAGGACTCATTTTTCTTTACATCTTTCTGAGTTTTAAAGGCTTATGTTATAATACACATAATTTGTTTATTTTTGTCATATTAACACTATCCGTTTTTATTTTAATAAATGAAATGGTCACTTTTTAGAAAATCAAATTATACTAATTAAAATAAACAACACTTCTCCTTTATTCTCTGCCCCACCCTTAATTCCCCAGGGGTTTTGACTTTACTTTTTTAGCCTTGTCTTTGGTGATTTATCTCTACTGTACAAAATCATATGCATATGATGCTATTTCTTGATGCATCCATTTT
The DNA here is from genome assembly GCA_003697995.1 of Taxidea taxus jeffersonii. Lineage (NCBI taxonomy): Eukaryota > Metazoa > Chordata > Mammalia > Carnivora > Mustelidae > Taxidea > Taxidea taxus. The sequence continues at coordinate 19,024 of ML110811.1, forward strand.
AATTATTTATTGATTTCCTCTTATGAAAGATCAGGATTTCACTTTTGTATCACCCTTTCACATTCCCACCCTTTATTAAAGGAATTTTGTTAAATTCCTTTAATATTTTGAATTCAGTCAAATTTTCCAGTTAAATTAATTGTGAGTCTTTATATGATATGATAATATAAATATTATCCACTGCTGGATGGCAGTGGACCCACCTGTGTGGCTCAGTGGGTTGAGGCCTCTGCCTTCGGCTCGGGTCATGATCCCAGGGTCCTGGGATCGAGCCCCGTGTCAGGCTCTCTCCTCAGCGGGGAGCCTGGTTCCTCCTCTCTCTCTGCCTGCTTCTCTGCCTACTTGTGATCTCTGTCTGTCAAATAAATAAATAAAATCTTTAAAAATAAATAAATAAATATTATCCACTGCTAAGCAAAGTTGTATAAAATGTATATTTTACACTCACATCATTTATTTTCCCTGATTAATATTTGCATCATTTACCATTGACTTAATTTATTTTATTCATTATCAATGTGTCAACTGTATTATTTTCCAAAACTTCTAATCCACTAGAGAGTTTATCATTTCCATTCCTGCAGTCCTCTTTCATCCTGTTGTGCCCGCTTAGGTCATTTGCTTTCTGGAACTCCTTGTCTTTGTGGACTTTCTGTCTTTTGGAGATTTCCTTTTCTTCACCCTCTTCTGTTAAAGTTTACTCCCTGTTTCTTGGTTTGTTTCTTTGTTTATCTGGAGCACATTTTCTAGTAGTTCATGAAAGAGAAATATGGGCTATTTTTTGAATCTTTACATGTCTAAACAAGAATTTATTTTACCCCCTCCCCAATTAATTGATAAATGAGTTGAATGCAGAATTCTAAATTCATAGGCATGTACTTGCATAATTGTGATGGTTGAAGTCCATGGTTTTATGGTTGTTGCTATAGAGAATTTCTGTGAATGTGATTCTTATCCCTTTGTATTGAGGCTTTTTTACTCTCAGATGGTATTAAAACTTTTCTTTATCCTCAACATGATGAAAATTCGAGATGGTATTCTTTGATATAGAATTTGTTTTATTTTACTGTACAAGACTCTCGCTTAGCTCTTTATATGTAGAGGTGCATGTCTCTAATTTATAGGAATTATTGTTATTATTTATTTGATAATTTTTTTCCACCTGCTTTTATTATTCTTTTTAAATTTAATTTCTATTACTCATATAATTGAAATCTTAAAAAGCCTTTAATTTTTCTTTTTAAATCTATTCACTTTGATTTTAATATATTTTTGTTCTGATTTCTGGGATTTATCCTTGACTTATCTTTTATTCCTTTCTTTTTTAAAATATGAGTGTTATATTTTTAATTTTTAATATACTGCATGCTATCTGGTTATACTTAATTTTAGTATTATTATTTTATGAATGTAATATTTTTTTCTTTTCTTTTCCTGTGGCCCAACAAGATTCTGTGCAAACTGGCATCAGTGTATCATGGAGGTTATTCCTTTCATACTTCAAATCTGGTTTTAAAAGACACTTCCTCAGTTCCCTTCATAACAATTCAAATTTGAATTTTATAATACTTTATATCTTTTTTGATGTGTTTATTACCTCTCTATCTTTTCTAGAATGTTTTTGATGGTAAAACTCTCTTTTTTAGTCCTGAATATCCTTGGCTATGTATAATGCTTTTCACGTGACCAAGTATTAGTGTTGATAAGAAGAAAATTAATGTGATGCAGAGTGGGAGAGTATGTACTAGGGGAATACATAACCATATAAAATGAATGTTTTTTTATTAAAGATATTATTTATTTGAGAGAGAGAGAGCATGAGCAAGGTGGAGGGACAGAGGGAGAAGCAGACTCCTCACTGAGCAGGGAGCCTGATGTGGGACTCAATCCTTGGACCCTGGGACCATGACCTGAGCTGAAGGCAGATGCTTAACTGGCACCTCATGAATGTTATATTAATAGAAATTAGATGCATTATTTTTAGTGGATGTAGGAAAACCTTTGCTGGTCAGTAAGCTATTATAAAGAATCAGATATTGTAAAAAAATAAAAATGTCAGGGTGATGAGATTCTTACAACTCAAGAACAATGTGAAACAAGAACATACCTGGTGTTTGATCAAGTGAGGCTGAGGGCTCAGTTGAGGCAAAACTAGCGTGACCTCTGCAGGTCCAACTCAGAATTGGTCTGGGTATAAGACCCCAACCTTTTGACCATGATATTAGGATGAAAATGCTTTCTTCAAATGAAGAATTAATCATAGTAAAGTGTACAGTGCTAAGAGATCATACTTGCTTCACCTTGGAATAACCATTTGGGAAGAAATTATGAGAGGTTTTGCAGAACATAAGGGAAGGCCCTTGGTTATAAATAAAATATATTGCTCTGAGCTTGTATTCCAGGGTGCTTCCCAATTCCTCAGACTTGCCTTAACTTCAGTAGATGCTCTTATAATCAGTATAAGGAAATGACAATACTTCACCTCTTCTTGATTCCACCATTTTCTTTTTTCATGGAAGAAAACCCCTTGGCTCAAGGACAGTACAACTCATTTGATTCATTCTTCTGATGGTTTTGTGAAATACCTTGGTGTAAAAACAATTGTAGCAGCTTGATGTTTTTGTAGCTCCCTGCTGCCACCATGGGTAGTAAACCCTGTGTAAGGAAGTAAAACAAATGGAAGAGAGCTATTATCTGAAAGATAAGTTGAATGAATTCAGACAAGTATTGTCATTATGCATTTGTCCAGTAAGAAGCTGTCTGACCTTGTGAAGGTCATTTCAGTTTTGGTTGCATTAGCTCCCTGAGAAGTATACACTTATGATGTGATCTATAGGGTTTTTGCAGAGCAACTATCATGAGGACAATAAAGTAGAATGGATTGTTACATAGACAAAAGACCTGAAGGAGTTCTGAAATTGAACTGAAGGATTGGCAGAAGGAGGTGTCAGTGTCATTCTGTTTTGGTTATCACCAGGACCTAAAACATAGTAAGAGGTTCAGGGACCATTGTTGATAATGAAACTTCATTGTTAAATCTATAGTAATGCTGATAACATTTTGATGTGGGTGTAGCCTAGGTTCAAGGATATTCCAGTCTGAAAAATTTTATTACAAAAGAATTCCAAGTGATGTGTGGGACTGAGAAATTATATGAAGGAAAGAGATAAAGTTCCAGTGACAAACTTCTGACAGGCATGAAGAACTATAAGGAAGTTATAAGTAGAAAATCAATCAAGGGATAGCTTTAACTCCTTAAACAGAATGAAAGCAGCAAATAAATAATTACTTAGACACTTTGAAAAAGAAAAATTATCACTTCTAGGGACCTTTTGAGGTTAAGGTTGTTTCAAGTGGAACTATTTACTTAGGAAGTGATATAAGTTCCATCTTCTCATGGGGTCACTGGCATACACATCTGGAAAAAGTATTTATCCTGGCACAACATTATTTTATTCTTACTCATTCATTCATTTTATTAACCATTTATCTCTTGGGGGAGTCTTTTAAATATTTAATGCTTCTTCATGTTTATTATGCAGCATGCCAGAGACTGCTGGGTTTCTTTCTTTCTGTTTTTTTTTTTTTTTTTAAGATTTTATTTATTTATTTGACAGACAGAGATCACAAGTAGGCGGAGAGGCAGGCAAAGAGAGAGGAGGAAACAGGCTCCCTGCTGAGCAGAGAGCCCTATGCGGGGCTGGATCCCAGGACCCGGGGATCGTGACCTGAGCAGAGGCTTTTACCCACTGAGCCACGCAGGTGCCCCAGACTCCTAGGTTTCTAAAGGGACTATAGTATCTTACACTCTAATGGTCTGAAAGTTTGTATTCATATCAAGGAATTCTTCCTGCTCCTCTGCAAACTCATCCTTTGTTTTATTATTATTCATTGGAATAGGGAAACAACTGTAAAAAATAAGTCATGAGTTCTTTCTTTTCTTCTTGCCAACCACTATTAACTCATTCTTTAGAAAAATGACTTAATAAAATGGTATCTTCTAGCCTTTCTCTAACGGCCCATCTAGTTCCTAAAACGCAAAAACTATCTGAGCTTTTTCAAAGCCTCTTCAAATTGGAGGCCAATATTAGGTGCAATATACCTTAGAAAACCAGGTGTAATGTTACCTATTTAGATATGATGCTTTTCTCACTTTTAAGTACACAGTGTTTCATTTGTTCTTGGTTTGTTTTTAATGTGATCTTCTTACTTGCCTTTTACCCCACCCCTCAAAAAATTAATAAATTATTTTAAAAAAGAAAAGAAATTATCAGCCTAGGAATTTAAGTGATTTTGAAATTATCTTTATTGATCCTATTTTAAGACTAAAATGTGAAAAGTTGAAACCGCCCAAAACATATCCTAAAAATTCATCTTTTAAAAACTATGAGATTCTGTTTGATGGACTCTGCATTTCCAGTTTCAAGAAAAACCTATTTTCCAATTCAGTTACAACTTCTTTTTTTTAAAGGTGTGATACTCTGAGAGAAAGATGCCAAAATTCACAGATTTGAAACATTTGGAAGAAGACAGTATGAGATCACTGTCTAGTCTGCAACAATTTTGGCATTATCACAAAGCAGACCACAACCTGACCTTTCAGCTTTTGATGCTACTTGTTTCCTTGTTTGATTGTTCCTTTTCCTAGCATATCTTTTTTAGCAAAAGTCACTACATTTTCCCGGTCCTAGGAGCTTATCTCAATCATTTGCCATTCTACCAAACTTTAGAATGCTTTGCTCATGTGTTTAAAACTTTTAATTCCTAACTTTAAATTATGCAATGTTTATTCTTTATTGTTTCAGGTTAGCCATTTGTATGGCATTATTGAAAAAAACTTCAGGTGGTGATAAGAGATCAGGATTGAAATTGCATGTCTGAAATATATCAGCTATTTGAACTTGGGCAAGTTTCTTAACCTTTCTGATTTTCAGTTTCCCCATCTGTAAAACAGAAAAAATCAGTAACTATATAGTTATAGGTAGCAAGTGAAAGACTGTGTAGAAAGGACTAAGGATACTGCTGGCAATATTAAGGCTATAAGTGCTATTGTTCTTTTCCTTTCTTCACTAGGTTCCTTTCCTCAACTGAAAACATGCAATAGAATATGGCTATGTGGCCTGATTTTTTTGTTGTTGTCAGTGTATTACATAATCCAAAGCATTTAAAATTCTGTAGAATAAGTTTACTTATAAAGGAGGACTTTCAATTGGTCTGCTCATTTGGGGGCATCTTTTTTGAAGTTCCTTCAAAAGTCTTGAATTGATGTTTACCCAGCAATAGCATCAACTAGTAGAAGAAAGCAGTTATAAGGGAAATGAATACTAGGAGACTATTATAATATCAAGATAAAATTAATGAAATTTATGAATATATGTACATACACTATAAAGTAGAGAACACAACTCCAGTGAGAAAGGACATGGCAAGTACTTTAGAAAACACAATTTTTATACCTCTTTACTTCAGTAAATGTAAGTCCATTTCACCTGGATTGTCAAGAGCCTGTTAATAAACAGGAAAGACTCTTATGGAGTAGGGGCATGTGTATGTGCATAGCAGATTGAAGGAAATAATGATGACAGAAACAGCTCCTGCCACCTATGTACTGCCACAGAGACATCTTAATAGAGGTGAAAGAAATACTTTTCTCTTTTAAAGCCATTTTAGGAAATGGTTATAGACCTCCAGGGCAGAGCAGGGAGGCAGATCAGGAAATATTTATGCAGAGGAGAGATGCCTATAAAAACTGTAGAACATTGATCATAAGGGATTGCAGAATTACACTGACATTGGAGCAGGACAGTGGCCACCAACAGTGTGTGTATTTTTAAAACAACACAGGCCAGTGGCTGATAAAGCAACTGTTGGAACAGAAAATGGTCTTCGTCTTGAGAGTCTGATCATATAACCATGCAAACTTCACTTCTAAATAGTAATGAGAGTTTGAAGGAGCCTTACGAGTCATAACCTGATTTCCCTTGTTTAAGTCACTCTCTGGTAGTAAGTCAGTGTGGGGATGCTTATTCACTCTTGGAGACTAGGAGGACACTGAAGCAGTATAGTGCTAAGTATACTCCAGTGGCATAAAAATCTGAATATGCTTCCCTGAGTATAAAATGCCACCAACAAAGACTGGAAGATAAAAGTCTCACTGCACACATGTATGTGTTTTCTTTGAGTCAACTTTACAGCAACAAGGTCAGACAGGTAAAACTGTGAAATTCAACTTCAGTAACTCCTTCTTATCCTTACCTGAACACCAGATTTTCTGAGGACAATAGCTCTACATTGTTCCCTTCCTTGTTATCCAAACAAACTGAGCTAGCTGTTACATATAATGAACTGATAAAATAAACCAATTCACATGAAGGATTTAGTGATACAAACTGTTTAATTTGTCTTTCTTTCCAAGAGGGTAATTGCAGGCATCTGGGCTAGGCTCCTGGGAAAATGTTTTTGAAGGTAGCCCTGAATCACTCAGCATAAACATCTACGTAGATGCTTATCTTGTCAGGCGGTTGCAAACTGGAGTCACTGTTGACTCTCAACATCCTACTGAGACTGGTAGGGCAGTACTTTACAGGAGGAGAATTCTGATTTGAATTTAACTGCCTGTCCTTAAAGGAAAGGAAAGTTCAGCACAGAGTGAAAAACAACACTGAGGTATCCCTCCTCTGATGTGTGCCAGTAATACATTTACTAAACCTATACAATCAAACAAAAGTTGGTTAAATGTTGTGACCAGAATCACAGTTTCTTATTTTATCATTTAATTGGAAAGGAGGAAAATAAGAAAACTCTTGATAAAGTTAATGTGATTTGATTAATCAACAGAAGTGCCTTCAACTCAGGAAAATATTACAGTAACTCTTAAGTATAGGTTCTTGAACACACTTTCTTCTTTGGTCCTTGTATCTTTTACATTAGAACCTGCTTATTTGTTTCTGTGTAGTTCAGAACCCTTACTGGACATGACAACAAATAAGTCGTAGATTCCTTGAGTAGGAACCAACCTAGGGAGGCACGCATTACCCCAAAAAGCCACAATGTGAACAAATGTAATTGTATTTAACATGCATGTGCATGTGCAAACACACACACACAGAGTAAAGGTACAACAAAAATATCCCGTTCTGGTTTATTATTATGGCATGACAAAGAACCTCAAAACCTCACGACTTAAATCTATAATAATTTGTTTAGTTTATGAATCTGAAATTTTGGCAAGGTTTAGTGAGATAATGCTCCTCTCTGTTCCACAAGGCTGAGCAATCCACTTCCAATAGGGCTCATTCAGACCACTGTTGGTTGGTGAAGAGCTCAGCTGGGACTAAGGGTCAAGGATTTCAGTTCATCTTCACTGGATTCTCTGTAGGCCACCTGGCTTACTCTGAGCATCCCAGTGACTGTGTCCCAAAAGTGAGTAAGTATCCCAACCAGACTCGGAAAGTAGAGGTTGCGTTTGCTGAGGTGAGTTCAGAATCAGAAACAGTGTTACTTCCTTCTTGGTTTACTAGTCAAGCAATCTCAGAGCCAAGGTTCAGAAAGATGAAACATATAATCTAAATCTTAACTGGAAGGGGGTTAAGAATTTGGGGTCCATATTCAAAATACTACATAGATCTTTGAAAAACTCCCTTGGTGAAATCTGAAATCTACTTGACGTAAAAGAGAATTCATTGTACAGAGGCTTTACAGAAACTGTCTACTGTTTAAAATCTAGTATGACTGCTTTAGAAAATATTCCTACTATTTCTCATTACTGATACTACATTATTCCTAACACCATCAGAGCTGCTGTTGTGATTTCTACCTGATTCACCAAAACAGAGGTTAATTCATTGTGCTGTGATAAATAACCCATTCTGGAAACTTACTTCACCCTGGCACTCCACTTTAGCAATATTTCATATTCTATTGGAAGGATCTGAAAGAGTTAATGCACCTCTTTGAAAATCTAACAAACAAGTACTATCAGGCAGGGTCTTAGGTGCTGAAAATCGGATTCATTATGTAAAATGGTGCATGAAATCTCTCCCCTAACTCTGAGAGGACTTTTTGAAGCAAATGGAAATTTTGTGCTTGCATTAAGTCTACCGTAAAGATTACTGCAGATGAATTTAAAATCTTGGCCAAATGACTTAACAAAGAAATGAAGGGGAAACACACACACATACACAGAATGCCCAAATTTGAACATACAACATAAGCGTATCTATTTCTTTAGTCCCATTTATAGGTTTTCCAATAATTTGAAAATAAACAAAACCTTCTGGCTTTGCATGTCTGTGGGGAGTTTGGGACTTTAGGTACACATATTTGAGAATCTTTTGCATAAATCTGCATATGTTTACATGCAATGACAGACATACTGCCGCTTCCCAAATGTGGCTAGGATAATTTAATCTTCTGCAACATTTTGCATAGCATATGTAGGTGTAATATGCTCAGAAACATTACCTGAATATATGCAAAGTATGCTTAGCTCATGCTTATATGGTTCTCATATCAAAAGATGTAGTTAGAACACATTTTGCAGCTTTAGTCTGTGCGTTAAAAGAACTCAAATAAAACCTAATTATCAATAAAATGAGCTTTTTTAAAATTTAAATTAAAAATACTTCTAGATTTGCTTATTGTTCATTCTTTGAGCTAATTTGTATTTTTGTGGCTATCTTCTCGTATTTTCTTTGAAGTTACTACATTTTTTTAAGTTATTCAACACTGTGAGTTGAAGATCATTGAAAGATATTATAACAAGGATTATGAGAACAGTAAAGCAGTAAGCAGTAAAAAATAATAAAAAATGGCCTAAGAATAAATTGCCTTTGAATATAAGACTTGGAATATAAAAGGTGCATTTTTAAAAAGGGAAATATTTTAAAATTCATAAAATTTATTGAAGCATATAGGCACTATGCTTTTAATTTTTTGTTGATAGGAACATACCCTCTGTTTTTATAGCTCTTTGATTTCAGAGGCTAGCTCTTTGTTACAAATTTCTTAATCTAAATGAATGTTTAATGTTTGTCTACCCAGGAAATATGTGTTGTAGAATATTGTAAAAATACAAGTAAGCAAAAAGAAGAAAAATCAACTACAATCCTAATCATCTGAATGAAGTACTGTTACTAGTCCATCCAGATTTTTTCTTTCATGATCATATTTTATTTGTCCAAAGCATCACATACATTTCTTTCTGCTAAATCATACTATTAAATGTTTTTCTATGTCATTTAAGTGTTTTCTCTAATATTCTATGCACTGCATCATTTCTAATTATCACCTTTTTGAAAGTAACTTTCTTGGATCCTCTCTTACATATTACCTTTAGTTAGAGATGATCTCTAAAAGAATATGCATCATTCTGAACAAAGCAATTAAATAAATTCATATAATTTTTTAACAGATTTTTAAAAATTTATTTATTTGACAGAGAGAGATCATAAGTAGGCAGAGAAGCAGGCAGAGAGAGAGGGGAAGCAGGCTCCCTGCTGAGTAGAGATCCCGATGTGGAACTCGATCCCAGGACCCTGAGACCATGACCTGAGCTGAAGGCAGAGGCCTAACCCATTGAGCCACCCAGGCATCCCAATTCATATTATTTTTAAACAGTGTTGAAAGCAGCTTTTCCTCTGCTCACCAGTCACTCCCTTCTATTCATCCTCTCCTCTTGCAGGTTTGGAGTTTTCCATACTGAGTGTCCTTCATTCATTCATGTGATTAATCTCCATGCATCTCATTACTATTTAGAATAGCACTTACACTGAAAATGTAATGACCACTGCTGGAGCATTATTTACCCATGTTCACAAACATAGAGTTGCATTTTTTAGACATATTATTTAAAAACTAATGCACCTCATATTCATGAATGGTGAAGATAAAATTTTAAAAGTTTCCATCGTTTTATTTTATATATTATATTCTAAACTCTCAAATAGCTAACACAAATTTTATTTTATATAACCTGATTAGGGTATGTCTCTGCTTAAAACACCTCAACCAGTCCTGTTACTTCTGGAAATAAAGCTAAAATCCTAAGTGTGATGCAATGGGTCCTTCATCATCTACCCCTGCCTCACCTTCCCGTTTCTCATTCCAACCTTGTCTAACCCACAACTTCTCTATTCATACTAAACTAGCTGAAATAACAAGCTCCCCCTTCTGCTTGGAATGTCTTTCCTTCTGTTTTCATTTGACTGTTTTCATTCTCCACCTTCCAGACTTAGCTCAGGCTTGTTTTCCCCATTAATCCATCCTTGACTCTGTTCTAAAGCAGGTTCCCATTCTCTGTGAGCTGCAATCCTATGTTTTAATGTCCCATTTATTTCCACAGCTGTGAGCAACCTGAGGACAGGAATTAGGGAAGGAAATTAGTTTACTTGTGCCTTTAAAAACAATATTTTCAGACATATTGTTATGTAGGTAGCCCTACAGATAGTTCTCTTTGGGCTCTCTATGAACCTATCCAAGAATAAATTATGCATATGCAAATCTATTATTTCTCTCTGCATATTGGAGGGCATATGTATTGCAGACCCCAGTGCTTTGTTTCTGCTAACCACAATCTAGCCCTGGGTAATAAGTATGCTCTGTGTTATATATGAAGTACTCAATTGTTTTGTTTCAGCTTCAAATCTGTGGCTGAAAGACTCTATATGACACTTGTTAGTGACCCTCATTCATTTATGTAGTCACCATCTGTATCATAACTACCAGATACCAGGAGCAATGACCAGCATTGGAGCCACAAAGCATTGTCATTGCTTATGCAAGACAACACCCATTGTTTGTCTTTAGATTTCTTTTTTTTTTTTAAAGATTTTATTTATTTATTTGATAGAAATCACAAGTAGGCAGAGAGGCAGAGAGAGGGGAGGAAGCAGGCTGTCCGCAAATCAGAGAGCCCGATGCGGGGCTCAATCCCACGACCCTGGGATCATGACCTGAGCCGAAGGCAGCGGCTTTAACCCACTGAGCCACTCAGGTGCCCCTGTCTTTAGATTTCTGAGGTATGCCTTTGCCCTACCACTTCTTTCCTTTGTTGGCTGTTTCAACTGCTGTGTTATTAAACAGTGAGATCCAGGGAGCTATGGAATATAATGAAAAACGCGACTCTGGCCCTTGAGGTGCCTTCACAGTAAATGGGGTTAGCAGTGCAAAAGAATAATGTGTAAATGGGACACAAAAGACATATAAACATTTTAGAAATTCTAGTAATGTAAGCAATAATATCAACTAATATTTAATATATACCTCCTAGAATTATGAGGATTAAATGAACTAATGTATATAGAACACTTGGACAGTGCTTGGAAGTATCAAATACTTTGTAAGTGTTCGCTATTATTACTATTTACTAATTATATGCTAGATGCTGTTGTAAGCTCTTTACATATATGAACCTTATGTAATTCTCATTCAAATCATTATATAACCCTATGAAATCATTGCATTATCATAATCCCCATTTTATATGTGAAGAAATGGAGGCTTAGAGACATAAGTAACTTAGCCTAGGCTATCTAGAATTCATGTCCCCTCTCTCTCAATTTACTTCTCTTGCCACTGCAGAGAGCTGCCTCATATTTATCTAGCAGTTAGACTCCCTTTGAATTTGCTACTCTATGGTCAGCCCTATGAAGTAATATCAGTAAATATAATAATAGTAATAGTAATATCAGTAGTAATATCAGCCCTATGAAGTAAAATCAGTAAATGATTTTACTTCATATTTATTGGAAGTACTAAGAGCCTCTTGGTTGTAGATAAATAGAGGGCAATGGTGTCAGTGAGACCAAAGAAAAATGGTAGAACATTTTCCTTTCAATTTTCTACTCACTTAATTTTTTTAACATCATATAGCTCTAGTAAAGGTCACATAGAGTTCACTGTTCAAGGGAATGGTTATTTTAAAATACTTTACTCAAGTCTCCTCTAACTCAACATTCAATTAATTTTAGATTTTGTATTGATAATTTTCCTCAGCAAAGATAAATTAATGCTTTAAATCAAAGCTGTAGAAGTTAAGAATTGACCATAGTGAATAATAAGGTCTCTTTAATTTCTTCCAACAGCACCTAAAGAGTTGTAAATTTCCAAATCTATGCTTCTTTTAGTAAGGAGTTCAGTTATTTTTAAACACAAATTACAAATCTATAGCTATTGAAGACAAATTTTTAAATAAGTTTATTATTATCAGTGTTTTTCTAGTTACATTTTCCTACTGAAAAGTTTTCCTTAAAGGTTGGTTTCAGTGCAATTTTAAATGTTAGCCTTCATATTACTTTAAGGTTCTCTGACAGGACTAAATTATTCACATCTCTATTCCCTACAGATTCTAAACCAATTGAGAAATAACTGAGTCATAGACTGAACTACTGCCATTATGACCAGTAAAGTCAGAATGTGGCATATGGCTTAGATTTAAAGCTAGATTAGGTTTAACTCTTAATCGACTTCACTTACCTCTTCATTGCATGGGAGCCCAGCAACATAACCCCATGTCTTCAAGGGGCAGGGTCTGTCTCAGTGGTCATAAGCTGGCGGCAGATCAGATGGCACATTAATTCCAGGTAGGCAGGTCCAAGAGAGGCTAAGCTGTGCATGCTGACAGACCCTCTTCCTAAAGCTTCACATTAGATCATCTCATTTCTCCACCATTGGAAGTGATCAGGGAGCACTGAGTAAGTGATGGATCTGGAAGGTTGGAGAATAGAAGGAAAGACCAGAAGCTGTCTCCCAGTATTTCTTAGGAACTCCTATTTTACAGGCTGAAGTAAGGGCATGGGCAAATGGTTGGTCAGTTTTCTTTACATATTCATATATTTCTAAATTCTAAAATTGTCTAAAAATGTTAAGAGCATTATGCTATATGACAATAATAGCCTATTGGGAAAGACAGACTTTTTAAAGAGCACATGACAACGGAACATATTAAATACAGTAAGTAAATACAGTGAAACAAGCATGGGATACCATGAGAAATACTGGACAGACCCTCACTCAGCTTAGGGAGATGGAAAGCTTGGGAAGTGTTCCCAGAAGAGGAACTATGATACCTAACTTATCAAAATAGAAGAACACCAGATAATGAAGATATGCAGTGGTCATGACGGTCTAGGCGGAAGGATGTTTATAACATTTCAGACCCAGGGAAGATTTGATATGCAAAGACATCTAATAGTATAGACTGTTCAGAAAACAAACAAACAAACGAACAAAAAACGACGTAGGGGCATCTGGGTGGCTCAGTGGGTTAAAGCCTCTGCCTTTGGCTCAGATCATGATCCCAGAGTCCTGGGTTTGAGCCCTGCATTGGGTTCTCTGCTCAGCAGGGAGCCTGCTTCCCTTCCTCTCTCTCTGCCTACTTGTCTGTCTGTTTGCCAAATAAATAAATAAAATCTTTAAAAAAAAACTTGACATACAGTTCAGTGTTGGAATGTGGTAAGAAGGAAATTAAAGAGGTAGATAGGAGCCACTTCACGAAAGTGTTATACATTATGTTAAGAAGTTCGTATTTTGTTGAAAATGGAGTGCGGAGTTTTTGCTAGACTTCATGAAGGGAGTAACATGGTCACCTCACATATCCCTAATCTCTTGGTATGTATGTGGGAAAGAGGTTGTAGGATAAGGTTAGGGAGCAGGAGAAGCTTTAAAAGTTTATGGAGGGGTGCCTGGGTTGCTCAGTGGGTTGGGTCTCTGCCGTCAGCTCGGATTGTGGGTCCTGGGATCAAGCCCTGCATCAGGCTCTCTGCTCAGTGGGGAGCCTGCTTCCCCCTGTCCCTCTCCCTGCCTCTCTGCCCACTTGTGATCTATCTCTCTCTCTGTGTCAAATAAGTAAATAAATAATTTTTTAAAGATTTTATTTATTTATTTATTTGACAGAGAGAGAGAGAGATCACAAGTAAGCAGGGAGAGAGCCTGACATGGGGCTCGATTCCAGGACTCTGAGATCCTGACCTGAGCTGAAGGCAGAGGCTTAACCCACTGAGCCACCCAGGTGCCCCAATAAATAAAAATCTTTAAAAAAAAGTTTATGGAAATCTAGACAAGAACAAATGAAAGTAGGGAGGGATAATTTTCGAGAAATATTAAGATGGTTTAGGGGCACCTGGATGGTTCAGTCAGTTAAGCATCTGCCTTTGGCTCAGATCTTAATCACTCAATCCTGAGATGGAGCCCCACATCAGGCTCTGTGCTCAGCAGGGTGTCTGCTTCTCCCTCTCCCTCTCCCTCTGCCCCACCCCACTGCTCATGCTCTCTCTCTGTTGCTCTCTCTCAAATAGATAAATAAAATCTTTAAAAAAGAATAGATGGTACAATTTATAAGTTAAGTGGAAAGGTTTAGGGAAATATGGTAAATTATTGAGCGTGGGGTTAAAGCAGAGAGAATATTAATCATCAAGATATCTGATACTTTGTACTTAGCTCTAAAATAACACTTAACATGATCAATTATAATTACTTTTTTCTTATATGTTTACTATCTGTACTCATAAGTATATTACCAACATCTTTTCAGGAGTACAAAGAACTAAGATATTTTAATGGTAAAACATAATGAAATTTGGTGATCACGTAACCTCACTGGATCTGTTTTTACAAACGTGAATGCAGATGGGTAGGAGAAAATATAAGATAATAATAACTTTTTGTTTTAGTCTCAAAGCCCTAAGGCTATATGGTAACAGTTTAAACCCTTAGCGGTTGGTAAAAAGTCTAACTATTAAGAGAGGTTTCTTTGTTTCCAGCAGCAGCATTTATGTTTACAGCACTTATATTACATACAATCCAATGATATCCTTATTTTTTCTAAAGTTACATTCGAAAGGGCAATTGCTAAGTTTATAATTTGGGGATCTGTGTGTTTATGACTAAGTGAGTATGTGTGTGATGTATGTGTGTGTACATATAAAATTTACCTTCAGAATATATTTTTAAAATATATTAAAATATTTTTTCTTTTCCTAGTGTTGAAAGAATTTTGATTCATTTGCATTTTGTGCTTTGGAGAGAAAAAATAAGACAAACAAAATAAAAATAAGAAACTGTTCAAATATGTCATTGTACGGGATGTTCCTCACCAGATTTATTTGCCTATGTGGCCACTCTTTCTCTGCTCCTTCCATAATCCTACTCTGGGAACTTTCTCAGACCTTCTTCATCCATATCACATAATAAAGCAAAGATGCACAGAGTACTGTGGGAAATAGTTGGAGGGGTACATCATTCATCCCAGGGGGTGTTAGGCTTAGAAAAGTATCTCAGAAGAGATACTGTAATATCCAAACAGTGATGGTTAGTGTGGGAGAGCACCAGGTAATGAAAAGCAATAGAAGTCACAGTGATCAGCATGAACCTGCACCCAGGTGTAATTAAATGATTTTCCAATGGTAGTCAATATTTTCATATTGCACTTAATAGACTTCTTCTTTGAGAACATATAATACGGAATAATATATTCCATCTCTTTCTGAATTTCTTTTGAGTAAGAAGTAGAGACTTGGAATTTTTTTATTGTCAATGAACATTTTATTCTAAGGTAGCTTAGGAATTAGAAAAAACTTCCCAAAGCCAATGGAAGAATACAAGACAACTGTGGAGAGAAGCAGAGATAAACAATGGGGTGAGGGTGTTTCTTGCGTTCACTAGACCACACCCATGCCTGATTACAGTCCCTTTTTAAGGTTTGGCTCTATCCCTCCCTTTGGGTTCCATAAGACACTAAATATTCTTAGAATACAAAATAGCTCAATACATTTTCTATTACACCACAGGAAAGAGTTCTATATAACATAGATATAATATAGGAAGGTTTCTTTGGCAGTTGCTGATTAGTGTGTCAAAAGGGACAATAACAATGTTTTGTGATAATGTGATATGTCTTTTTTTAAAGCTCTTTCCTATACTTTTATCATTTGAATATACTTACACCAAAATACTATAACTTCTAAGCTATTAGACTTTTCAAGGTGAATGGGAGGCTAAGTGTTTGTACAGAAGAATGCAGTCAGCATTTTTAGAAAATGTTAGGAATAGGATCTCAATAAAATCACAGCAGATCTAACTTGTTCAGCAAAAGTGTAACTACTCAACCAAAGTAAAATTTACAAAAGTAGGGAAAGGAAGAGCAGAAAATACACCATTGTCCAGGTCGTTCCATGGAGTTTATAAAAAATATGCAATAACAGGATCCCCCTGGCTGGGATGGACATAGACAAGATAAATACTGGGGAGAAGTGTGAGCAGTTTGGGGAGGTGTTGTGGATAGTTTCTCTCCAATTAAAAAAAATATTCAATTTTTCTCAATTTTAGTTTCCAGGGTAATGATGGATCCAGAAACTAATCACTATCGATAGGATTAAAATGCAATAAATATTTGGTATAATTTCCAGAGCAATACTAGCAACTAAAGTCACTTAGATGTATAACACCTTAATCAAGAATCTCTGTTAGAGTGATGAGGATTTCAGATGTCATGAAAAACTGATGAATGAGGCTTACGGTATCTCATACATGATGCCAGATGTGATATGAGTTTCTGGGATAGGGCAGAGATTATGGTTTGCCATCTTTGTAGCCTTGGAAACTAGTTTGTCATCTGGTTCAAGGTAGGCACTTTAGTAAATGAATGAGTGGGGATGTTTACTTCTCTTTCCTGTGTAGACAGCGCTCTGTTATTCAGATGCTTATTGCAAACAACAGAATTACATGCTATCTGATTTGGTCAAAATAGGAGTTTACTACATTCCCTTTGGGTTACTCAAAGTATTGTTTGTAAGGCTAGAAAACCAATTCTGAGATGACAGGCTCAGGAACAAAGCAAAATAACAAAGTAGGCCTGGCCCTAGGAGAACATTATGCCACCAGTGGTGAACATTATTCATTGCAGCTTACCCCTTAACACATCTGATAAAAGAATTGGATGCCACTTTACCACCATCTGTTTCTATTGCCTAGAGATATGTGCAAAGAGCATGGGGGCAGAGCAGATTCCCTAGCTCACATCTAAAGTCTGGTGCAGACTCATCTGATTAGAGGACACATTCCCTAGGCATAAGATAGGCTGTGAAGGGGCGCCTGGGTGGCTCAGTGGGTTAAAGCCTCTGCCTTTGGCTCAGGTCATGATCCCAGGGTCCTGGGATCGAGCCCCACGTCGGGCTCTCTGCTCAGCAGGGAGCCTGTTTCTCTCTCTCTCTCTGCTTGCCTGTCTGCCTACTTGTGATCTCTGTCTGTCAAATAAATAAATAAAAATCTAAAAAAAAAAAGATAGGCTGTGAATA
The DNA here is from genome assembly GCA_003697995.1 of Taxidea taxus jeffersonii. Taxonomy (NCBI): domain Eukaryota; kingdom Metazoa; phylum Chordata; class Mammalia; order Carnivora; family Mustelidae; genus Taxidea; species Taxidea taxus. Next base: position 36,315 of record ML110811.1, read on the forward strand.
TAAAAACCTACCCCTTTCAGATTTTTGGGTAAGAGGTGGGTTATACTTCCCACCAGCAATCCTTAAATGGAAGGTTACCCAAATATAGAAAGATTTAGAATAGGAACAGCCAAAAAGAAAGGGGGAAAGAAGTCTACTTAAAGTATCTCTTGGAGATGGATTTGGAAGGTTTATGTATACAAGATGTTGTCATGCATCAGTCCCAGTTTCTGTGTCTGTAGCTAACACCGAATAAATTGAGTCTTTCTTTACCAGCTCATTTACAGTTCTCCACATTGGACAGTGATTATCCAGCTAACCATTAATCCCTACTTCTCCCTCCTCATCCCACTCTCCAATCACCACTACCAACATGACTCAAACACTTTTCAGGTTGCAAATGCTTGACAGATAGAGTATTTGTGTTTTTTTAAAGAGTTAAATTAATGCTCAGAAACAAGAGGTTATTGACTAGAATTTTAGTACAAAAGAGAATTATACTATTTTAAGTATGACCTAAGTAGGAGAGCAATTCCATGAGGCAATGAGGAAAACACAAAAGATACCATGGTTGGAAACATTTAAGATGAACAGTGATAGAAATTTTCAGGCTGACTGAATTCGAATCTCAGTTTTCTCTTTTAAAATTGTCTGACCTTGAGTCATTATACTTAACCTTCTCTTGCCCAAGTTTTTCATTATTATATAATTCAGAGGTTTGTTAATGAGGGTTAAATTGATATGCACTTTTGAATTCCATGATATTCTCTTTGGATGAAGAGTACTTGCAAAAGGCATAGCGCAGGGTGTCAAAAATATTGCTGTGTATAAAATAGATGGAAGAGATTATATTTATTTTACCTAATATGGGTAAGTAATTTCAGAAATGATACAAAAAATCTTTCAACAATAGTTATTGTGAGGCTAAGGAGAATAACTGGGCAGAGTAGAGGAAGCAATGAATTTTGTTTGATATTTATTTATTTATTTAACAACATGGTCAACCATTCCATTCATTCATTCACTCATTTATTTTTTATTTCTTTATTTAAATGAACGACATGGTCAACTATTTTATTTATTTATTTATTTTAAGAGAAAGAGTGAGGGAGAGAGAGAGGTTGGCAGAAGGAAAGGGAGGAGAATATCTACCCAGCCTGGATCCTGACATTCACAACCCTGAGATCATGACCTGAGCTGAAGTCAGGTGTTGGAAAGATAACTGGCTGAGTCACCTCATAGCTCCTTGTTTGATTTTTGTATTTGAAGCTTGTATATGTTTTGCTAGTCATAAACTGTGTATTGGCTTTTTAAAACAAAAACACAAATAAAAAAATAACTAGGAAAATTCTGAAAAAGGAGAATATGAGAAAAAATTAGTCTAGTAGATACTAAAGTACAGTACATTGAAAAATTAAATGTTATGACAATAGTACAAAAGACAGACATATCAAAGAAAAAAGACTAGGTATTTCAGAAATAGACAAGACAATATGAGGATAAAATATATGTTAAAGATGGTGCCCAGAGTCAGCTGGAGGAGAGAGAGACTACTTAGTAAGTGGTATTGGGACAATGGAGGAGACATCTGAAGAACATGAATTTTGACCAATATCTCCATATGCAATAGGATATATTTCAAATAGATAAAATATTTAAATATAAGGAATAAAAATGCTAGGAGAAATCATGAAGTGATTTATTTATGAATTTGGGGTGCAGAGGACTTTGGGACTTTGACTCAAATTCCAAAAGGCATGAAGAAAATGATTGTTAAGTAGAAGAGATAGCAAGACAGCAAAAGACAGACAGAGGGTGAGAGTAAATGGCACTCATTACATTGACACATTTCCCAAAGTTTAATAATACTCTGATGAAGGAACTTATAAACAGCTGTTGAAAATATGTTTATATAATTCTTATGGTGAGTAAATTGAAAAACATACTAAGATTATAGAAAAATATATTAAAATTATATACTCTTTAACCTAATACTTCCACTTCTGCAAATTTGTACTAGAGTTCTATTACCTCTGTCCAAAATTACAAATATGCAAGGCAGTAAGTCTAGTAGTGTTTTTGTTAGTTTGAACTATATGAACTTTACATTTTATATGGATCAAAAATGGTTGAATGTTAGCAGTTTCGTATGGCTTGGCCTATAATAGCAAATAATTGAAGAAAATGTTTGTTAATAAGATATGGTTCAATAAATTATGTTGTATTAAGGCAAAGAAATAACATGAAAATAATTAAAATGATCTGTTCATAGCCCTATGTAAAGATTAACAATATATGTTGAGAAAAACAAACAAGATTTTTAAGTTTGTACTATATAGTGTATTTTGAGTACAAATGAGGGTATTAAAAATACATGTCATATTTTGGGTGTGTAAGCATAAAATACCTTAAAAATTATCCTAGAGGTTAGCTTTTGGGAGGAGGTGGGTCAGAGTTTCTGCATATGGACATACATTTGGAGATGAGATTCACATGGAATTGGGAAATACATGACCCTCATAAAGGGAGCACACCTGTGTGGATAGGGCCCAGAGGTGCATGTGGTAGGGAATTTGCATTACTTTTTTTTTTTTAGGATTTATGTATTAATTTTAGAGAGAACACATGCATGTGTGAGTAAGTGGAGGGACCAAGGGAGAGGGAGAGAGATAATCTCAAGCAGACTCTCCCCAGAGCTAGATTTGGGGCTTGATCTCATGACCCCAAGATCATGACCTGAGCTGAAATCAAGAGTTGTGTTCAGTGATTCATCCGTTGCATATAATACCCAGTACTCATCACATCACGTGCCCTCCTTAATGCCCATCATTGAATACTACATCTGAAAGTAATGATGTACTATATGTTGGCTAATCAAATTTAAATAAAAAATATAGGGATGCCTGGGTGGCTCAGTTGGTTAAGCGACTGCCATGGGCTCAGGTCATGATCCCAGGGTCCTAGGATCGAGTCCCACATCGGGCTCCTTGCTCAGCAGGGAACCTGCTTCTCCCTCTGCCTCTGCCTGCCACTCTGTCTGCCTGTGCTCGCTCCCGCTCTCTCTCTCTGACAAATAAATACATAAAATCTTTAAAAAAAGAATCTTTAAAAAAAATAAATAATATATATCAACTGACTGAGCCACCCAGCGCCCCATGCATTGTAATGTTTTAATATGTTTTGATATTTGAACCACATACACATTTTTTTAACCTATGCATAAATATTTCCTGTATAAAACACAGTTTTTTCATGGTCACTATGGGCCAGGTGATTTTTCTTTATTCATAGGAGATTATATTCTCATAGCAGAGTTAATAAAATATTCTGATGTATAAAAGTATCTTATTGACATTACAAATATTTAATGGGTTAGAAGAAAATTAGTTTAATAAATATTTCTTTAACTTTCCAGAAAATGTTTCAAGCAGCCTGCTTTGGTACAGTGGCAGAAATAAGGATTCAGATTCTAACTCTACTACATATGTACCTCCCATGTGGTCTTCAGAAAGTGAGTACATCTAAACCTCTATTTTCTCACCTGCAAAATTAAAGTAATTACCACTTTTTATAGATCAAAAATACTTACAAAATTTTTGCATATCAAAATTGCATAAAGTAAAAATAGTTGAAAGCTTGCTTTGAAGCATAAATATTCATAATAGTAGAAGTTACTAGTTTTTGCTATGTGAACAGGGAGTAGAGAGGAGTTACAATATGTGAGCTGCTAAATACATACAAAAAAAGAATCTTATAGACTCATAGGGAATGGTCTAAGAGTAGACAATAGGGTGAGTGTAAGTGTCACAAGCACATAATGGGCCACAATGCACTCAAGACTGTGACAGATGTTCCTCCTGTGTATCCACCACCACCCCACCATTACCAGCAGCAACTCAACACAGGGGTAGCTTTTATTCACTAAATCCTGACTATTTGTTAGATTCAGTGTGGCACATCCCATCTAATTGTTACAAAATTCCCATTGTACAATTGCTCAATATTGTGCAGCCAGTGAAAGTGGCATATCTAGGATTTGAAAACAGGGCTTCTTGTCCTCAAAGCTTGTATATCCTTACCAGTATTCCATTTAGTTTCAGATTTTAGTGGACATTAAAATATGTCAGAAATACAGATTTTTCTGACCTTTCCCCTGAGTTTGTAGTTTGCTGGCCCTGAGTTACCTGCATTGTATCATCTTTTCCAGTGTTTCTGATGCTGTTGGCCAGTAGGTACTTTCAGTAATATCATGCTATTTCCAACTGCTTCTTAGTCCTCATTTGTGATGAAGTATCTGCAAATGACTTCTGTTGACAATCCTCTGTGTTTGCAACAGAGAGGGCTGGGAAGGGAATCATTGTTTCTCTGTGCTGTGCTTTCAGTCTCTTGGTCTCCAGGTTCAGCCTCTCAGTTGATGTAGTGGCAGAGAAGGGGTTGTAGGCTGTGGCTTCTTTGGTGGAACAGAGACAGAGTTAGGAGCAATCTGCATAATCTGGGTTCTAAAACCATTCTTGGAGATTAGAATTCAGATCTGCAATGAGGTTTTGTTTTGCAGTTTTGAAAGAGATCAGAATGATTCTGATACTTAGGCAGGTTTGAAAACAACTGAGCTAAATCCTTTCCAACTTATTTCCTCTCTACTCTGTTATATGATTAAATAACTTCCCAGGTCCTGCTCAAGAAATGAAACAGTAAATCTTATGCAGTTGTACCTTGTCTCATTAGGATAGTCTTCATATTTTTAACAAGTAATTTTTTGAATACTGTTTTTACAAGGCACAGAGCAAGGTGCATGGGTGGATGCACATATGGAGCAGACATATGGTAGATGAGGCATGTCCACAAGGAAAGTGCACTACAGAGTTGAAAGTCTGTTGAGAATCAAGATGCATGAGAGTGCTGTGAGAAATCATGAGGGGAGAAGAGACAGAATTTTCTGTGGGGTGATTTGGGAAAATTTCACAGAGGGAATGATACTGGACTAGGCTTTGAAGAATGGACATGATTTTAACAAGCTAAAATAGCATGGAAAATCACACCAGGCCAAGAGTACTATGAGCCCAGATAGGGAATGTATTCAGATTTAGCCAAAATATGTTTTTGAATAGTAGTACTAAACTATTGGGTTTCTATATAGAATATATTCAAATAATATTTTTAAAAAATTAACATTAGTAAACACTGTAGATCAAAACTTATGAAAAAATGTAGAAAAGTAG
>ML110812.1:12347-23314 GCA_003697995.1 Taxidea taxus jeffersonii
ACTCCATCCACTATAACAACAACAAACAACAATCATGTAAAGACAGGAGTCTAGTGGGTTTTCCCTACTCTTGGACTTTTAAAAGCAGGCAACCAACCAACCAACCAAAAAACCCACCCTACCAACAACCAACCAGACAACCAACGAACCAAAAAACCCACCCTCCCAACAACCAACCAAACAAACAAACCCCCCACAAAATGCAATTACTTATGGGAATTGCTTATTTTTGCAGCTGCTGTCAGGAACTCCTTTTCCACCTGGTCTTTCATTCACTCACTCAGTTAATTCAACAAACCCAGCCGAGCTCTATGCCAGGCACTGCACTAGGTACTAGGGAAAGAGTAGTGAACGAGACAGAGCTTCTTCTTCCCTGGGGCCCGTAGGCTTGTGAGACCATAAGACCAAAACGGAAGATGAGGCCCAGGGGACCCGCACATATCCCCATGATCTTCTGTTAGTTCATCTTACTCATTCTTAGGATGGACACTATAATTTCAAATTAAAATTAGTTACTAATGTCTCACACCCAATCAACAGCAGCTGAATGCTTTGCTCTTGGTCCCACGGTCATTTGGGACAAATTCTGAGAGGACTATGGGAAACGGCTACTGAACTTCATCTTTTTCTGCTCTAGTAACAGCATCTACTCACCCCACCCCGCAATTGGTGACAAAGTGGCAGAAACTGCTACGGGCCCAAAGCAGAATCAGACGGTAGCAATAAAAGAGCCACCAACTTCACCTAAATACTCTCCCAAGCCTGTGAAGTCTCCATAAGATGATTATACTGAAATCATTTGGCAGGGCTCACCCCCTTCTCGTCACACAGCTGGGTCTTTGGTTTTGGCTGGCAGAGTCAAAAATAGTAGAAGATCTGAGAAAAACTTGCCAACTCTGTAACATGAGGATGATAACTATTTACTGATCAGACTGGCATAAATGTCTCCTTCATTTTGTTCCATTCACCCAGACGCGTCATTGAGGGGGTACACATTCAGAAACCTGGAAGCAAACTAGGAAGCAGACCAAGGAAGCTTATTCGCAAAAGACATATCACCAATCCCTCCTCGCTGTGGATATTGCTGAGGAAGTTTTAAATAAATGTGTTAACAGTCTTTAGATCTCTTACAAGCAAAATGTAATACAATCATAGACTGTATCAAAGAAAATATTCACACCACGAGGGGGTCCAACTGTGAAAGGGAAAAACAAGGGCATTCGTGCGGACCCAAGCTGACCCCAACTAATCTTTACTTATTCCCTGCACCGTTCATGGCTTCATACTTTCACTATCAAACAAAGTACAAATTTGATGTTAAAATTTTAAAAAGGAAAGAACAAGACTTGGCACGACTTTGTGGGGATATGCACTATTCTCGGGATGTAGTAAAAGGTGGACCCTCATCAAAGAGTTTGTTAAAATCACTTGAAACCACTTTCAGACACTTTGCTGGCAAGCACAGGCTGCTGCGGGAGGAGACATGATCCGCCAAGTACCATCACAATACAAGTTTTGAGGGATTTTGAAAGAAGCAGGCAATGATTCAGTGGCCACATTAGGAGTGCATGTTTTTTGCATCAACAGATCTGTGCAGAATAGGAATAATAAAAACCCCGCTTGGTCAGGCATGAAGGGGCTGCTTTTCACTGTGGTCCCATGCACGTGCCACATGATGATCATGGCTGGAAAAGTAGAAGAGGCCTGACCAGGTTCTCTTCCAGATCTCTCTGAAGTTCGGCACCTGTTTCTCCCAGCTCCTCGGAGGCTAGGACACACTTGCCCTTAAAGGGGATTATACTCCGTGCCCCAGAGAACAGCCACTGTTAAGCAGCCTGAGTATTTATTTACCAATAAATTTTGGCAGGCAGGATGGGGAGACAAAAAAGCCAATAAACGGATTGCCCTGGGGGATGATGCGAAGGAACCATTATGGCTTGAGAGTGTGCTGATGCGAAGGAACCATTATGGCTTGAGAGTGTGCTGGCCCAGGTTTGTACAAAGGATGTTACAAGCGTCCTCTAGAATATATAAGGTGCCATTTGCACATGCGTTTCTGATGCCTTTCTCATGTGATTACCTCCTGGCTGTGTGATGTGGAGATCGCTCTGCTGATGCCAAAGGACCAGGCCCTCAGTGACCCCTATTTGCTACTCTTTCCAATGACACCCAGCAAAAACCCAGAGCAAAAGAAAATCATGAAGCTTTCTCGTGGATTGGAAAAAACCATTTTAATGTTTACATATGTCCTTTAAAATCTAGATCTCAGAATGCCATGACAAATGTCTTTTATTTCTAAAATATGTGTTTGTAATAGGACTTGAGTTTTGGACACATGTTGGACCATCTGGAAAATTCTCTGGTACCTCCAGTAATTCATACATCACAACCATAAGAACCCCTCGTTTTAGTCTTAGAGCAAAGCAATGCTAACATAATACTGCCTTGCAATTATTAAGTTATTTAGAATTCATTTGATATGGTCCTTGTAACAACTCTAGGAGGTGATTTATTACTATGAATACTATGAACAAACCAAAGATTCCTCTCTAAAATCACAAGAGTCAGGACTCAAACCAGGCTCTCCACTATAAATTTCCATTGAATAGTTTTTAAGTATAACCAAACCCAATTTACTACAGATATGAAAATAACGCACATATAGGCAAGCAATTAGGATGAAACCAACTTCGTTTGGCAAAGGAGTTGTGTTACCCATATCTACAAATGGTGAGCTTGATTACGATTTTTCTAACCATGAACATCGATCAGATGCAACCTTTCTAATGTAAAGCACATGGCTTTATTCTGTTCCACTTTTCCACATTTGGCAGAAATTAGAGCCTTAGCCTGGAGTACCAGAGTTAAAAGAACATTCAAACTTCCATAGCCTAAAATATCTTGCTCATAAAGTTCTTAAAGGACAAGGTAAAAACCTAAGCCAGAAACATCTTCACTTAAGTAATAAGGCAAATAAATCACTTACACACACTCCCTATGTTTCCCCCTCCATGATGTGGCTTATGTGGTTAAATTAAGCCAGTTTTTTTCCCTCCCACTCAACTGAGAAATGTCACCCCAACAGTGTAAATTAATGAAGCTAAATCCTTCTGAAGGAAGTAAAGCTTTGTGGCATTTGCAGATTCAGCTACTAGGTGTAACTGAAGTGGGCTCGCAGCAACAATTGCCCTGTGGGGCAAAGAAAACGTACTTAAGTTTGAAAAAGAAATTGATAGGTGGCTTAGGAATGTGGTAGCCTCTTTCATTTCTATCCAAATTTCTATTTTCATGAACAGGACTTTTTTTCCCTTTAACGAATAGTAGCCACTTAAACTAGGTCAGTGTTAAAACTTCCCTTTTGCTTCAAAGAGGAGTCGAAATGTCTGACCGGCACACGTGCATTCCCGACTCCCAGACTGGAGCTCCCGACTCCCAGACCTCCCGGACCGGAGCCAAGCAAACTTTCTATTTCAACCTGCTGGCCTGAGAAGATTCAGCTATGAATCCATGAAGGCACCCAGTCGGCTGAATTATGAAGTGGGAAGTTGTCCACAGAGCTGTTTCCTCCGTGGTTTCTGAACACCTCCCACTAAGCCTGTTCCACGAGAGGCTGGGCCAACTCTGCTCCTCTAGTCATACCCCACTCCCAACCAGGACCATGGCCATGGGCTCTCAGGAGGGTTTGGGCTGGTGACCACCGGGAAGACACTAAGGGAGTCTCAACCCCCTCTAACCTCTAACCAGTACAACATTCAAAAAAACCAAAAACTCATTATCTATTTATTTCAGCAGCAAAATATAATGTGAAAATAGGAAGATGAGAAGAGTAACTTAATGAGTATGCAGAATCTTTATCCTTTTGTAGAGGAAACTCTTGATTCACTAGCTGTCAGAACCCAAAGGTTAAACATTTGTCTTTAACTTTGGCTTTGATCTTCATGCTAGTAAGCAGGATTGGCTAATGACTTTTTATATTCCCTGTGGTACAGGATGGCTGAGGAAAGACAGGGAAATGCAAAGAGACAGGTACCAGGGATGGGACATTACTAATTAACTGTTAAGAATGGGACATTATTCACTTGGGGAATGAATAGGTATTTAGCTGGGGACTTAGAATAGATAGCACATTCACCAATTACCAGAATCCCCAAGGCTTTCTAGGTGTTATTCATGGTATAGATGTGAACCTAAATTAAAGTGTTACTTTACAGTTTCCTCTGCTTTCATGTAAAACTTCCTTTAAAGCCATGAGAAGAATCCTGGGATAGACAGACCCAAGTTTTATCCAGCAATGACATTGGTTTTTTTTTCTGGAAGTCTTTTAAATGTAACTAAAACACATGGAGTTAGTACTTCCTAATACATTTGACTATCACTTTATAGTTTGCAAAACATTTTTATATTATTAGTCCTCAGAACTGTTTGATTGTTAGAATCATTCTTTTTTCCTGAGATTCTTTTTTTTAAAGATTTGTTTATTTGAGAAACAGAGAGAGAGAAAGAGAGGCAGGGAGAAAGGGAGAGAGAATATCAAGCAGACTCCCCAGTGAGCACAGACAGAAACCAATGTGGAGCTTGATCCCAGGACCCCAAGATTATGACCTGAGCTGAAGTTGGATCCTTAACCAACTGAGCCACCCTGATGTCCCTTTCCTACTGAGATTCTTTTTTTTTTAATTTATTTTTTTTATTTACTTGATAGACAGAGATCACAAGTAGGCAGAGAAGCAGGCAGAGAGAGAGAAGGAAGCAGGCTCCCTGCTGAGCAGAGAGCCCGATGCGGGGCTCGATCCCAGCACCCTGGGATCATGACCTGAGCCGAAGGCAGAGGCTTAACCCACTGAGCCACCCAGGTGCCCCCCTACTGAGATTCTAACCCAAAGTCTGACTCCCACTTCTGAATCCTTCATTCTGCTAAGTACAGTTAAAACATTTTTCTCCTCTCTTCACTTTAAATTGTGCTTCCTTGACCTTTAGGAAGAGGAGATGTATCACAGGACATCTGGTGGCTATCAGGGTTCTACTCAGAAGCTCTGTGAAGGGTATGTCTTGCTACCCTTCACACTTTTGTGTGACACTTGTGTGACACTTGGTCCACTTTTGCCCCTTCTGCAAGTCACGGGACATACAGCCAACCATGAGTCTTTCAAACAATGACCTGCTGGTCCAAGCTGCTTTTGTAATGAAGAAACAAACTAGGCAGAATATGCTAGGACATTTGAGGAGAAATGGTTCGGTTTTCTGTCTCTCTCTCTCTCTTTTTTTAAGATTTTATTTATTTATTTGACAGAGAGAGACAAGTAGGCAGAGAGGCAGGCAGAGAGAGAAGGGGAAGCAGGCTCCCTGCTGAGCAAAGAGCCTGATGCGGGGCTCGATCCCAGGACCTTGAGATCATGAGCTGAGCTGAAGGCAGAGGCTTAACCCACTGAGCCACCCAAGCACTCTGGTTTTCTCTTTTTAATCAAGAAAAGAAGACATACACTCATTTAAAAAATGGAATGAACCAAGGGCACATGGTCTGGTTCATTCAGTTTAGCGTCCGACTCTTGATCTCAGCTCAGGTCTTGATCTCAGGATTGTAAGTTCAAGCCCCGCTTTGTGCTCCACACTGGGCGTGGAGCCTACTTAAAACTTAATTAGTTAATTAACAGATAAAGATGGAATGAACCAGAATGCTTCATAATCAGATAAATGAGATTCTTATCTTAATTCTTGGGTTACTAATGATATCCATCATACTATTAGAATAAAATATGAGAAAAAAAGATTAATATTTTCAGAAGACAATGTTATAGAAAGACCCCCTTTATTTATTTATTTTTAAAAGAGCCCATTTAAACTAGGAACAAAAGTTATAAAATGGCAGTAATAAACTTAATAACAAATGTGAAAGAGTTACGTAAGAAAAGCACGAAGATTCACTGAAGGTCCTACAAGAAGAGCTGATGAAGACGGACACATGTCTGTGGATAAAAAGACTCAGTCACAGAAATGCTTGCCTTCTCAAACTGCCCCAGAGAAGCCATGCAACTCCAATTTCAAGTCTAAAGAGATTTTTATTTTGAAACTTTGACACGATGATCCTAAATTTTATCTAGAAGAGTGAATGAAGGTGAACCACCAAGAACTCATTTAAGAAGGAATACAATTAGAGAGGTCCTGCCTAAACAAATATAAAATCATATCTAAAACTAGAGGGATTGCACAGTATGGTACTGGGGGGAAGGCTCAAGAATAGATAAAAGGATCAGTGGAAAAGAAGAGTCCAGAAACAAAATACAGACGTGCATGTAATAGAGGATAAGGGCAGCACTTCAGAAAGAAGGATGAAGAATGCATTCTTCAATAAATTACTTTCAGAACCATTATATGAATATCCATTTGGAAAAAGTTCTAGGGGGTGTGGTCTCTCACACCAGAAAAGTAAATTTTAGATGATATAAGGAGCTAAACTTTAGAACTACATAAAGGTTCTAGAGAAAACATGTGTATGATTGTATAAATTGGGGATAAGAAAAACAATCTAGGAAAGACCCCTGCTCCCCCAACAAAAGACCCAGTGCTAATGATACAGCACCCACACTGTTTTCTGTTCTACAGGCCTGTAGAGCAGTGGCTCTCGAGCTCTCAGGAGTCACCCGGGACGCTTGTGAAAAATAGATGCCTGAACCTCCCCCAAACCCACTGAAAACTGCCTCCCCAGGTGGACTGAGCCCCTGCCATGTTTTGGAGGCCTCTGCTCTAGGGTACAAGACCACAGTGCCAGAGTGAAGACCCCCAGTGCTGCTCACAGGGAGGCTCACCTTTTATAATGTCCCCTGGGAGTGCATTTCCCTTTTAGAGAAGAAGCAGATGCATTAAACAAATATACTCCCCATCCCTTCCCCCGATTCCATCATCAAAAAAACACAAAAAACCCCCTCGAATCTCCTAAGTTCAGTGGCTCACTGCAGCATGGCAAATATATTTCCTCACTGATTTGCATTTGATGTCGCACCGAACTGTAGCACAGACAACAATTCTTAGATATCTACTCCTAACTCAGAACCTGGGCTGTTTTTAGGGATCACCCAAGAAATTCTGAAAGGTAATACAGTTGAGTCCTACCCCAAGAGCTCTGATTTTCACTAGGATGAAGTCCAGAGACTGACATTTTTAAAAGGTCTATGGGGCCTTCTAAACGAGATGGAAGGGCGCCTGGGTGGCTCAGTCATTAAGGGGCTGCCTTCGGCTCAGGTCACAATCCCAGGGTTCTGGGATGGAGCCCCATGTTGGGGTCCCTGCTCAGTGGGAGTCTGCTTTTCCTTCTCCCCCTGCCCTTCCCCCTGCATGTGTTCCCTCTCTGTCTCTCTGCCAAATAAATAAATAAATAAATAAATAAATCTTTTATAAATAAATAAATAATAAACAAGATGGAGTCTGCTGGCTCATGTCCGAAACAAGCCCTGCCCTCTAGAGGTCCACATCTTAGTGAGACATGGAATCCTGAGTGTTGTACCACCAGGCAGACCAGGATGCAGAAGGTAAGGACATTTTAAACAGGTGCCACGGACATATGGAAGAGAAAGAGATCTGAGAAGGCTTGTTGAAGTGGATGGGATCTTGTTGAGCCTAGATAAAACTTGGGGCATGGAAGTGGGGCACCTAGGCAGAGGAGGGAGAAAAAAGGATCATTAGAAACCTTATTTTGGTTAGTAATTATTTTATTTTCCTCCCATAAGTTCTCTGGATAACATCTCAGTATGGATCTCTATGTATATAAATGCCTCTTTTATTACTTCTACTTGAACCGGTAATTTTGTAACAAGATTTTGTCATGTTTAGGAATAGGATATGATCATGGGTTTAGCATGCTTCTAGACAAGGGTGTCCTTCCTCCAGCCCCAAAAGAAGGCAGAGAAGGGTGTCTTTACCCACTTCCAGTAATGTGCTTCAAAATATCTACCATATACAAAACGCTGAACTGAACTTGCTGTATTCAGAAAATTCAAATGCTGTAAGTCTTCTTTAAACAACCCAGCCAATTATGGAGGAGGGTGATGAGCAATTTTTCCAAGAATTTTTCAAATAGGCAAGCCACCCTGCGCAAATTCAATGAATTCATTACTAATTCATTTCATTCTGTGATTTCTCTTCTCTGCCATTCATCCCTCTCCAAACGAGGAAGATGTGAACACTTGAAGCTGAGTAGGTCAAGCAGAAATGTGTCTATTTTCTTGTGACATTTCTAACCTTACACAATTGATTCCAATTTTGATGTCTTTCCTTAACAGGTAACACAAGGTTGTTGGAAAAATCCTTACGTAATAACTATATTAGGAAGAGTTGCCTCCAGCTTTGGGGGGGTAGGCAGGAGAGCCAGAAAGGAGGGGCAATAGTACAGAGTTTCAGCTGTGATCGGGTTATGATACTTTGCATGTCACCATGATTGCATTCAAAGCATTTTATAATGTTCTTATTAATACTCAATGCTGCACCACTAAAAAAGGGAACACAGACTATTCTTACTTCCTTAAAAAAAAAAAGAAAGAAAGGAAGGAAGAAAGAAAGAAAAGGAAAAGACAAAGAAAAAAAGAAATTGAAGTACAGAGTTAAATAATTTTCTCTGCTTGGTTCCAGGAAACCTAAGGGGGAGAAAATCTCTTTCCTTATCACCAGGCAGGCTCCTGCCTCCCACTCAGAGTGGAACAGATCCACTCCTGCTGCTTCCGGTGGTTCTGACTCACCTTCACACAAGGAGGATACACTGAGTCACAATGGCATTGACTTTTATTCACCATGTTTGTACTTGTATTGGTGGAGAAAGGGGAGTTCCGTGAACAGAGCAGAATGAAAAGGAGGGACTTAAAATACAGAAGGACAAAGCTTATAGCATCCATCATTTCTACAAAGAGTAGATGACACAAAGAGAAACCAGATGATGCAGGACATGCCCTGGGGACCGCATGCATTCCTGAGGGGAGGGGTGCCTCACCCACAAACAAGCATCACACCCAACCCAGGTGCTATGAAGGAGCTGCCAATGACCTGGGAACAGGGAGAGCAGGTAGGGAAATGTGAAAAGGCCTGAGGGAAAGATGGTAAATTATGAAGAGGATAAAGAAATGTAAATCTTTTCTGACCTCGAGAGGCTTATAGTCCATCTATCTACACAGTATGACGCACATACAGACAGACAGCCTGCAAGATTACATATAATTAAGTACCAAATAAATAACTCCATGGCAAGGGCTGATTTGAAGAAGGAATGAACTCAGTGAGATAAATCAAAAGTTTCCAGGAAATGAGCCTTTATACAGGCCTCAGAGGATTCTGATAAACGGCAAGAAAGGGAAGGGAGGCCAGTCATGAAGAATGGCCTGACCAAGAAGTGAATTCTAGCCCGACTATAAAGCAAGGACATGAGATTCAGTTCATTCATTCATTTGTTCAATTAACCAATCAATATTTATTAAGAACCAATAGTGTGCTGGGGCACCTGGGTGACTCTGTCGGTTAAGCGTCTGCTTTCAGCTCAGGTCATGACCTCAGGGTCCTGGGATCAAGCTCCATGTGGGCCTCCCTGGTCAGTGGGGAGTCTGCTTCTCCTCCCTCTGCAGCAACTCCTGCTCATGCTCTCTCCCTCTCTGTCAAATAAATAAATAAAATCTTAGAGAGAGAGAGAACCTATTGAGCGCAGGCACTATGTTAGGAGTGAACAGCAGGGACAAGGCATTCAGCTGCCCCACAGGAGTTTACACATCCCAAAAGGACTACAGAAAATAAGAGTTGGACAGGGGCAGCCTGGAAGAGATTTGAGACAACAGTACCACATTTTGGCCTTTAGCCTGTTTTCTGTAAGAGCTGAGAGTTCTTGAGTAAGAGTGACAGGTGCAAAGCTCTTATTACCAGGAAAATGACTGTGGCAATGCTGTCTCTATGAACTACAGGGGAAGACAGTGAAGATCACTTAGGAAACTCTTGGGACGGTCCCAGCCTAAGAGATCACAGATTCAAACCAGGGTGACAGCTGGGAAAAGGAGGACACACTCACACGGCTTGGAAACCAGCAGGAGTCCAGAAGAGAAGATAAGGATGGACAAGGACCCAGGCGTCTCCAAATCTAGATAGATGTCTAGAGAAATACTAAAAGGCAAACCAGTGAGGAAGAGAAGGTGAAGGGGACACCTTCTCTAGCCCCAGGATTGGAATGTTCTGGAGGCTGGGTTTTTTTCAACAACTGTCTCCATTTTTGCCCTATTGATATTCCCATTCTAGATCTCTCTCTTTCTCCAGTCTGACAAAATCTGTTCTTATGCGTCTTTAGATGGTCTGATAGAGTAGTTCACAGTGAGGTGCTAGTAACCAACCAAAAATTTATCAAGACCAATGCAGTAGCTCAGAGGGACCGGTAACGGTAAAGCTTGGCATTGACAGTAACCACGAAGGAACCATTCTGGGCAGAGCGCTTTCCAAGCACCATGGAAACAGCCACTGACTCCATGCATCTGACTCCAGAATGGCCTCAGACAACTTTCCATCTGTTCCACTTCTGAACACTGCTCTATCATTTTTGCTTCAGTAAGATAATTAGAAAGGATTGACTGGTTGCATCCTTGTCCTTGTAAGATGGCATCCTGGAGGACAACCACCAGACTTCCTCTGGGGACATGTTTCGTAGCATGTTACCTTGCTTGGGCCATAGAGTTCCTGTGCTCTAGGGCTTTCAGTCACCTGGGAGCTTGTTAAAAGGTAGATTCAGAATCAGTACATCTGGGGCGAGGCCCGGAGTTCTGTCGTTCTCATAACATCCCAGCTGGTGCCTACACTGCTGGCCCAAGGACCCACAGCTAAGAATGTGCATGTGTATGGGAACAGACAGCTCCTCTCCCCAGTGACCCTGCCTTTAAATCCCTCCTCTGCCACTTTACAGATGGGTGACCCTGAGCAGGTTAACCTAACCCATGGGTGCATTTTGTTTCCCTGTC
>ML110812.1:23714-46292 GCA_003697995.1 Taxidea taxus jeffersonii
ATAGCATGATCCTGTGTTTGTCTCAGTGATTTATAACATCAAGATCTCCTACATGATTTCCCAGTTCTAAAATTTCCATCCTCCAGTTTGTAGGAAAGAAAGCACTTTTTTTTAGATTTTATTTATTTACTTAAGAGAGAGAGAAAGAGTGGGTGGGGGGAGAAGGTGCAGTAGGGCAGAGGGAGAGGGAGAAGTGACTGCTGAACGCAGAGCAGGGTATGGGACTCGATCCCACAACCCTGAGATCAAGACCTGAGCCGAAGGCAGACATTTAACTGAATGACCAAGCAGGGGCCCTGGGGAAAAAACTCATTTGAAGAGGCCAGGATACCTGGTCCAACCAACCTCAGTGTGTTCAAGCTTCTTCAACCTTCCCTTGCAAGAATCCTCCCTTCCCCAAAGTCAGATTCCACCTTGCACTGAGAATTACTGTCCTAGTACATTATAAAGTTTTTGATCCAAAATGTGTCATTTACATGAAACTAAAAAAATGCATTTACCATCATGAACCAGAATAGTCTCATATTTGGAATTCTTTGTCATAGGTGAAGAAATAAACCTCCACATTTCTACATTTTGAAAAAGCAAACCCCAAGCTCCATAAATGCAGTTTTTATCGGGCTAAATATCAACATTCCTTTGCATGTATTAATCCTTTAACCCCAAAAACTCAAGTATGTGAGCCAAGTGAACATAACTGCATAAATATCGGGCTCCAAAATAATCTGCCTCTTGTTTTACAGATGGAGTGCCTAGGATTTCTTTTTTAAATCCCTCCCTTTTACTTTCTCTATCCCATACCCAGAAAAACTCCTATTCAGAGAAAGCCACACCTATCACTAAGAGCTAACCAACCTTTCAAAAAAAAAACAAAAAAAACATTAGGAGTAAACGGTAAGAGCTACTCAAAATCAAAGGAAATGCCAAGACACTAAAAAAAAAGAGAGAGAAAGAAAAAGTTTTACTCTCAATGCAAATGAAGCTACTGGAATCAGTGGGGAGCAGAATAAACAAAACAATTAAGCCATTAGCACGTCTCCTTGGAGACAAACTGGCCTTTGGAGGTGGGCAAAACCAGATCCCACTCTGGCATGTGAGAGGTTAGTCCACTAAGGGGGAAAAAAAAGGGGCAGCAAATTCTCCTCTTTGAACCTGAACAGATAGAAACTTGGTCAGCTAATAATTTTATATTCTGATGGGCCACATCGCCAAATGAGGAAAACCTTCTTATCCTCTCTGGTACTCGCAGACTAACCACCACACTGTGACAGCGAGGAGCCGGAAAGCGAGGTCACGGGTCACATCTGATTTGGAAAGGTTCCCTTTGGAGTTGGGAACTTCTCATCAAAGGGCTTCAGTGGGTTCTGTTTCCATGTCTGCTTGGGAAGAGCAGCACTATCCCTTAAAGGGATGAGTTGGGACTGGCTTTGGGACTGCCTTTGGGACAGGCTGTGTGGCCTCGTAACTCTTTGGGTCCCTAGTGAAGGAGGGTTGTAATGAAGAGAGTGAGAGTCAGATACAGAAGTCATTCCAGCCCACCAGCTTCCCTCGGCCGCCTCTGCCTTCTAGGAGCTGAGCTGAAGTTGCCGATATCCTGCTCTATTAAAAGAAAACTCAAAAGGAAGCTCAAAACTTAAAAGGTTTTATCTGAGGGGGCTATTTTTATCTTTGAAAAATATTTTCAGTTTACAATTAGTTAACTGTCTACTCTAATCCACCGGCTCTCATCAATCACTCACCCGCTGGAGGCCTCAATGCCATGGCCAAGTTGCACTGGAAGGCTTTCAGCTCTCCCTGCATTTCTGGTCTAGTGGGGAACAACAGTGTGGTTGCATTCAGCAAAGCTGCCGATTCTTCCATGTGCTAGGCATCTCGCCAGGTGATGGAAACACAAAAATGAGTGTGATGTGGTGTCCCCTTAAGGAGTTTACAGCCTAGTCATGATGTAGGAAGCAAAGGCAAAAGAAAAACTAACTTCCTTACTACCTACAGCCCATTCACAAGTCCTTAAAACAGGCAGAGTGACATTCCTCCAGGAACTCAGCTGCCTGGATGTTAATGCTTTGCTAAGGGCAAAAGGCAAGCTTGGCCTGACCCCCTGGATCCTGTAATTCTACTTTAACATGTAAAAATTCCTTTGGAAACTTTCTTTATCTCTACCTCCCAAGATATACCTTGGCAGTCATTCCCCAAGCATATGGCTCACTGATATACATCTGAAGGGTCTTGTGACTAAAGGTTTTATTTGACAGTAATGAAAGACCTTTTCCTAACAATAGCTAGCCCCTCAAGGTCCTGGAAACCTTGCTTCTTAGAGACTTACACTATCCTTAAGCCCCTCCCAACTTGCAAGTATATAATGAGCCACTACTCACCTCCCAGGTGCAGGGCTTTCTACCCATGGGTCCCGTCCCTGTGTTTTACTAAAACCACCTTATTTTGAGACCAAAGATTTCTCAAGAATTCTTTTTTGGTGGTTGGCTTCAAACCCTAACATCTTTCCTACATCAGCAGGACAGGACAATAAGCAAATATTTAATGAATTACTATCACTCAAAAACCTCTTGTTGGTAGGAGGGCCCCAACTGACCTTGCCTGGTCTATAAGCCTCTCAAAATGTCACTCAGAATGTTCTAACTGGTGATCATACATCTTTCCAGACCCCACCAGTTACTCAGACTTCTCCCTTTTCCTCCTGCCTCACCTTGGAGGTCATTTTTTTAATACTCTGGAGAGCTTAGAACACCTCACACAACCCAACCTGGAGCGGAGTGTGGAAAACATACTTCAAAAAGCTCAAAAAGTCCAAGTCTGCCCATTCTGTTAGTTGATGAGTTCCAGCACAAAGATTTCACGAGGACAGTTTGAACTTACCAGTATTTGGATTTCCTGTGAACTTTAAACATCTGAATTCAACCTGTCCTACAAAACCACAAAGCAACTAAAAAGCATACTGTCTGCTCCAAAATCCCATTTCGATTCTTGCAGTCCCTTTGTTCATCTGTATTTCTGCCTGTTCCTGAAACATCCACATTTAGGAAGATCACCGGCAACAGATACAATAGATTCCGTTTTCTGGGAGAACTATCTTTCTTCACAGATTCCAAAACAGCTGGAGGGCGGGGAGGAGGCAGGGGGTGGTGTCTGCCCCGGTTTTATAGCTGGCTGGTGAGTGAAGACAGGTACGATGGGCAGACAGATTCTCCCTTCTCCAGTGAATGAGCGGCTCGGCTTTCAGGTGCCCTTTTAAGTATCTTTATCCTCCTCCTCTCCGTCCTCACCATTCCATCTCTCCAGAGGCAAGCTGAATGAAGTGAGGAGTGACACTGACATCAGACAACTTCATCGTTCCCACTAAAATCAAAGGCTCCGGTGACATTTGAATCACAGGATGCTTTCACTGCCTCACCCCTCCCTGTTTTACTCCATCAGCTGAGTAACCAAGAGCAGCAGTTTATAGGCATGGATTTTAAAAAGCACTACACTGGGTTGGCAGTTCCCCTCTCTCTACTCAAAATAAAGACCAAGAGGGCAGTTTTAAAGACTATTCTCACACAGAGAAGGAAATGCAAGCATTTTTCCCCAATAGGCTTAAAAATAGCGCCTGGGTGGCTCAGTTGGTTAAGCGACTGCCTTCGGCTCAGGTCATGATCCCAGCGTCCTGGGATCAAGTCCCACATTGGGCTCCTTGCTTGGCAGGGAGCCTGCTTCTCCCTCTGCCTCTGCCTGCCTCTCTGTCTGCCTGTGCTTGCTCTCTCTGACTAATAAATAAAATCTTAAAAAAAAATTAAAAAAAAAATAGCACTGGGGATGCCTGGATGGCTCACTTGGTTAGGCAGCTGACTTTAGCTCAGGTCATGATCTCCAGATTCTGGGATCATGGCCCACATGGGCTCCCTGCTCAGTGGGAAGCCTGCTTCTCCCTCTCCTTTTGCCCCTCCCCCTGCTTGTGCTCTCTCTCAAAAAAAAAAAAAAAAAAAAAAAAAAAGAATGCAAGTAGTGAGAGAGTCATATGGCATTCTGGCTTATCTCAAACTTTCTAAAAAACAAAAGCAAAAACAAAAATAGCACTGTATACCTAGTAGAACAAATCACAAAAGGAGGTAGGATACAAAGATGAATAAGGGCTCTACCTGAAAAGAAAATGACCAGATGAGAAGATAAATGGCACATAAACAATCATGACATCTTTGCAGATAGACAGTCATGGGATTTTGAAGATAACTTCCAACTCTGAGACTCAAGAAGGCGAAATTGGGACTGGCCTCAAAGGAGAATGACACCATTGGGATGGGGAATTAACTGTGGCTAAACATCAGCCAAGAACATCCAAGCCTGTAAGGGGCACAGCAAGTAGCTGGACCTGGCCAGACGATCCAGGTAAGAGATGAAACAAAAAGGTAAACTGAAGCAACACTGCAGAGGTCGAATCCATCAGACTCGGCAACTGGCGGACTACTGCATTCGCTACCTCTTACATTTAGAGACATAAAATACACCTGTGCCACCTGACACTGACCCACCACTGCTGCAAAAACTGAAGCCTGATTCATCGCCCCAAACAAAGACGATGGTGCTTATTGTCTCTGTAGACCAGACAACGTTTCACATGCTGGCCCTCCACAGTCACCAGAGAGAGGAGCTAAGCAGGCTTCCACCAAGGACAAGAAAAGAGGGCTGCGACCTAGGTGTGAGGAGAAAGCTGCCCTTCATGCGGTGGCCTTAATTATGTGTCTCACTTCTGGGCAAGTGCAAACTATGTCTCCTGCCTTCTCCAAACTTTCTGCAACTACAAAGGCAAGAACCTCATGAGGAAAGGACAGGACACTAGATAGAGGATGTGGTTTGGGCTTGGATCAGGGGAAAGAGAGAGAGCTAGAAGGAAGAGGCTATCCGAGCTCCAACTTTCTTTTTCCTACACCCCAAACCCTAGTCCTGGATGACAGAAACAGAGTACAGAAATCTTCTCCACCATCCAGTCATTGGAAGCCAGCAATTTCTTTCTCGTTATGTGCCCTCAGTGAGCAAATATTAATTTAATAATTAAAAAGAATAAATCCTTACCAGGAAAATAAGGAACTGTCATACTGGAGGTACAGACTTTTCTTTGTGAACACTGGAGAATTTAAAAACATAATAAATGTAAGACCAATGCTGTGACTCTGTTTTTATGTGGGGTTTTTTTGGTGGGTTTTTTTTTTTTTCTGTTTTTATGTTTTATTTTTATTCTTTAATTTTTTGAAGATTTTATTTGTCAGAGAGAGAGAGAGTACAAGCAGGGTGAGCAACAGGCAAAGAGAGAAGCAGTTTCCCTGATGAGCAAGGAACCTGACCTGGGGCTCACTCCCAGGACCCTGGGATCATGACCTCAGCCTAAGGCAGAGCTTAACCGACTGAGCCATCCCTTTATACTTTACTCTAAAGCATCCCTTTATACTTTACTCTTTTCTGAAAAATCAGGTTAGTTACCAACAAATAATACCTACCATTACTTCATAGTAACTTACATTGGTTTAGTGTGTATGGGAATCATACAAAATCACAAAAAATTTTAACCTACCACCTTCCTTTTCTCTAGTGCTTTATTATGTTTGAATTTCAAACTTTTCCAATAAAAGCAGGTTTAGGACCAAGACCCCTGGATTGTGGCTCAAGAGAAACAGACTTGTAACTCTGGGGCCACCTCTTCTATTAATTTACCAAGTGACCTTGGTCACGCCATTTAAATTCTTTGGACCTTAGAGGATCATCTGGGGAGGCCATGGACCACTTTGGGGATTTATGAATCTTCTTCCCAGGAAAAAAATGCACATATGAACATGGACACAAACTTAAGCAATTTCATGGAACCCCCCACCCAAGAAGTCTCCAGGATATTTCTTATCCTGACAGTCTACATTTAAATGCTTCTGATCATTGAAAGAAACAAGTATTATTCATAGAGTCATCACCATGATGCAGGCATGTGGAAGAAGGAATGAAGAGACCAGCAACCATGAACTGGTTCTACCAATCCTACCTAATCACACAGTACCTGAGTAGAGCTAGGACTGTAGGTTAGGGAGCCACCCTGTCCTGCAACTTAAGACAACATATGCTGAGATATCATTGCTCCATACTCCTGCAGATGAAATGGGGACAAGTATCAAGACTGCCCAGTGACTGGAGATATCTACATTACTCTGTGAAACAAAGACCCTACTCTTAAAAGTCAAAGGGAATTACCAAAGAGTATTAGTGCCAAGAGCTGAGTTTTGCTTATTTAAAAGCCAACCTGATACAGAGATAGGATAAAATGATATCTAAGAATTGCTCCAACATAAACCAAGGGAAGATGAGAATACAGAAAACAGGATTGAAACAATTATATGCCTACAAATTAGACAACCTAGAAGAAATGGATAAATTCTGAGAAACATACAACTTAACCAACACCAAATCATGAGAAATAGAAAATCTAAACTATTAACATGGAGACTCAATAGGTAATCAAAAACAGTTCAATAAAGAAAAGTTCAGGACCAGATGGCTTCACTGGTAAATTCTACCAAATATTTAAAGAAGCATTAATGTCCCCCTCAAACTCAAAATGAAGGAAGAAGGAACACTTTCAAACTCATTTTACAAGACCAGCATTACCTTGATACTAAAACCAGACAAGAACACCACAAGAAAATTACAGGCCAATACCCCTGATGAGCATAGATGCAAAAATCCTCAACAAAATCCTAGCAAACCAAATTCAACAATACAACGAAATGACCATATGCCAAGATCAAGTGGGATTTATTGCATGGATTCAGGGATGGCTCAACATCCACAAGTCAATCAATGTGATACACCCCATTAACAAAATGAAGAAAACAAGATCAGCCACGAGTTGTCAAGTTTGTTGAAGTTGGGGGATGAGTTTTCTCCCCACTTGTGTAGTTTAAAATTTTCCATTTAGGAAAAGAGAAAGAAAGTCAAAGTGAAAGACCCGTGGGTTAATGGATTTTTGAGAACCATGTTCAAAGCCAAATTAATCCTCAATTCACATCTTGTTGAGGAGCCCACAGATAGCACAGTCTGTGGCTCACAGAATATGGAATTGACATGGGGTTATTTGGGACACCATCTTACAGGCCAAGATAGGGCTTTCAACCAAGACAAAAAAGGATTTTTGTGTGTGTGAAGCAAGTCTTTGTCCACATGGAAACTCAGTGCTGGCTGAAACAGCAGAATTAAGCAGTGAGCGGTATTGTCCCCACCTGTTCCAAACAGAATTGTTCCACCCTTCTGTCCAACGGGCCGTCCAGCCCAGTCTGGCTTGGCATGGTTCACTGCACTCTCAGTTTGGACTTACTTGTAAAATTTTTATTATGTTCACAAAGCTCCCTTTAACCGATAGAAAATTATTTTTCTTCTAGTTGTTAGCTTCTGCTTTTACTTGTTTTCTCCAAAAAAAAATAGCAATTTAAAGATCATATTGAGTCTCCATAATGCAAAAGAACCGTAGTTCCAATTCCTCGTGCTTTGGGAAAATAGCAGGAGATCTATCAGAAGCCCCGGGGGCCTCGGCCGTACACAGAGGTTCAGAGGGCCAGCCAGGGAGACTGAAGCTGCCTTGGAATCTATTCCTGCCTCAGTGTTTTCACCTAGCTAAGGCGAGCTGAAAGAAAAGGCTGAGGATGGGAAACTGTCGCTGAGCGGTCAAGGAGCCCTCTCCCACACTGATTCTGGGCTTGGCCATGGGGCTTGCTTTGGCCAACGGGACAACAGCAAGCATGATGCAAGCTGAGGTTTAAAGAAAGTGTATGCTAGGGGCACCTGGGTGGCTCTGTTGGTTGGGCATCTGCCTTTGTCTCAGGTCATGATCCCGGGACCTTGTCATTGAGCCCTGCATCAGGCTCCCTGCACAGCAGGGAGCCTGGTTCTCCCTCTGCCCCTCCCCCTTGCTTGTGTGCTCTCTCTCTCTGCATCAAATAAATAAAATCTTAAAACAAAACAAAACAAAAACGTGTGTGCTGGGGCTTGCTTTTTCTTTCACTGTTCTTGGGACCCCTGTACCCACTGCTATGTAAACAAGCCAGGACTGGCCAGTTGTGACAAGAGATACATGGCCAAGTCATCTCCACTGCTCCCCTTAAATTGTGGCAGCTATCTGACAGGGAGTGAGGACATCCTAGATCATCCAGCCCTAGCCAAGCCATCAGCTGACCACAGGAATCTGAGGAGCGAGTCCAGCCCACAACTGTCCAACCCATGTACAAATCGTGAGAAATATAATAAATGTTTATTACTTAAACTGCCAAGTTTGGGGTGGTTTATTATACCAAAAGCCAGCGGACACAATAAGGCAAGAAAAGGTGACTAATGTACTAAACATCCTGGGATACAACCCCTAATGACACTTTACGTAACATTCAATGGGACTTAATAATGATCTGATTGTATGTCAACTGTCATTAAAATAATCTGACGTAGATCCACAATTGACTACACTCCCTAATATTCATCTCAACACAATGTTTGCTACAACTCTTGGAATGAAATCATATGGGCTTCGGAGGTTTACCAACCTCCTAAGACTATATGAAGATTTATATGTTTATGTGTCTTTTCTTAATTGGAAAAAGAAGTTAAAAGTATGGAGAATAACATCAACATCTACGCACACACTGCCTAGAATTAAAGATACTATTTTATTGAATTTGTTAATACATAAAGCAAATAAAACATAATCAATAGTGTTAAAGTTAGTCAACTGACCCCAGCCTTCTCCCTTCTCTACATCTCTCTCTCTCTCTCTCCCTCTCTCTTTTTTTTTTAAACAACTCAGTTGTGAATTTTTTTTAAAATTTTTTTTTAAAGGGGCACCTGGGTGGCTCAGTGGGTTAAAGCCTCTGCCTTCAGCTCAGGTCATGATCTCAGGGTCCTGGGATCGAGCCCCGCATCGGGCTCTCTGCTCGGCAGTGAGCCTGCTTCCTCCTCTCTCCCTCTCTGCCTGCCTCTCTGCCTACTTGTGATCTCTGTCAAATAAATAAATAAAATCTTTAAAAAAAAAAGATTTTATTTATTTATTTGACAGGTCAATAGCTTTCAACATATTTTTAGAAGACCTCAGGACACACCCAAATATTAGGAATCTCTGCTAATCTGATGGGGAAAAGTTGAATTGCTATCATTTTGTAGACCTGTTTTTGCATTTGAGCATTCCCAAGTCTTGGAGGAAGCCATCTTTATTTAGGCTCTAAAGTAGCTTAATAGATGCTTCCACATTCCAGTCCAAATTTCCTATAACAAAGGTCTGCATCTACTTGGGACACTAAAAGCAACCTCACTTTCTTGTTGTTGCCGAAAAGCCCTATATTAGAAAATGATGCTGTCCAAATCATTCTATTGCCAAGAAATTTTATGCTAAGTTGCTGTCAGCATCAAATGCTGGTCACACCAATTAAATCACTAAGAGACTTATGATAGGGTATCCTAATTTTTTATTTGTTTTCTGTCGTGTACAAGGACTAACAGGCTAGATTTATTGGGGGTATCTCTTTTCCCTTGTTTTCTACCTCTTTAGTTTACTGGAGGTCAGAGAGCTTTTTGGCATCACTTTTACTTTTCCACTTATTCCGTGTGTGATATCATCCAGAACCCAAACTTTGTGATATGCAAAGTCCCAAAACAAGGAAATTAAAGCCCAGACACTTACTACTCACAATGGGCAATGTTCTTGGGTCTAAATTATCCCACTCTGGTACTACTGGATAAAATTAACTAAGATAGATTTTTTTTTAAAGATTTTATTTATTTATTTGACAGAGAGACATCACAAGCGGGCAGAGAGACAGGCAGAGAGAGGGGGGGGAAGCAGGCTCCCTGCTGAGCAGAGAGCTGGATGCAGGGCTCAATCCCAGGACCCTGAGATCATGACCTAGGCCGAAGGCAAAGGCTTAACCCACTGAGCCACCCAGGTGCCCCTAAGATAGATTATTTTTTAATCAACCTTGCCTTCCCTCCCAAGTACGTGAAATGATGAATCGTGATACAGATGCCTGGATTCAGAAATTTCAAATTAGAAATAAGCTGTGCAATTGCTTCTGAAAGAGCATAAAATTAACAGACCGGGTTCATTACATACGAGGCGGTGTGTAATTCATCTGTGATTTCCCAGTGATTGCCACCATGTTTGGTAAAGATTCTACATATTAAACATGTATGCTATCCCCTCTTTTCCAACTACTGTTGCCTTTTCCACTTTGGGGTTCAAAGCTCTCCAACTAGTTGTGCTCTCTGATAAAAATCACTCACGCTTGTTAAGTTGGAGCCAGAGGCCTCAGCACCCACGGGTGTCACACATTTGAGTGCCAACACCATGATCTACGGAGAACACCAATGGCACCCACCTTTGAGCCAGGGCTTGGGCGTGTGGGGTGTCGCCCAAACCTGCCTGTCCTGCTTCTGACTCTGCACCAGAGAGGAGGCTACATGTCTCAGAAGCAAGAGGAGGCTGAGCAGTTCACTGCTGACCCATGTAGTCCCAGGGGGTACAGAGAGGGCCTTCCCAGGACATAGCTCTGGTGGCAAAGTTTCTATACAGTTATGACAGGCTCTATAATTAGGCTACATGGAAATTATTCTACTACCATCTAAATATGATAAATATGCTTACCAAGGAAAAGGAATTCTAAAATAGGTGGGAAAATACCGAGCCCCAGTTGTACATTTGCCCCATAATTACAAATACAGAAAAATGGTGTGCATTTGGATAGGCTGGAAGGAAACCCAAAGACATGAAAATAATTACTGTTAGGGTAGCGGTATCATGGGTGAGCTCTTCTAAATTTATTCCTTAGGATCTTTTAAAGTTGATATAATAATGAATCAAAAATAAATGACCTTCCATCTCCAAGCAGCTTTTTTGAAGGAAAGAAAAGAACTGGTCATGTCTAGACTCTAAGGAAATAGACCCTAATCCACCACTACAGTTTGGTGAGGAAAGCTTTTTTAGATTGGGATCAGAAAACCTGGATCTTGGCACCAGCTCAGCCAAATCCTCTCTCTAAGGCTTCCGAAGTCATTTAACCACTCTAAGCCTCCCTGTGAAATCCTGCCTACGGATTTAGGATAGAAATCTTTTTTTAAGATTTTATTTTTTCCAGTCATCTCTACACCCAACGTGGGGCTCATACTCACAACCTCAAGATCAAGGGTCTCATGCTCCACCCACTGAGCCAACCAGATACCCCTAGGGTAGAATTCTTAAACACTCTGCTTGGCGTTCTACAATGAAGTACGTTTTACTTTTTACATGTAGCATATCATCATAAAGTCCCATGAATGAACTTTGACCAAACACGTCAGAACTCAGGACATGGGAGAGAATCATGTGCCCTCCTTCCGAGCAGTTCTTCTGTTTATTCCTGGAAAGAGCCACTTCCTCTCTGTCCTCCAAAGCCTGTTCTATATGATATTTCACATCTTTGGTAGGGCCCATATTCTCCTCCTTTGAGGCAGAATGTAACTTCCAGAAACAGCTGAGAGGGCCTTGGTATGAAGTCTGCTGAGTAAGATGGGTGATAAGGCTGAACACTAATATTTTAGATCAGAAAGGGAGTAAGAAAAAAAGAGTTTCTTAAACAGCCGTTCATTAATGCTTTGTAGGGACGCCTGGGTGGCTCAGTGGGTTAAACCTCTGCCTTCAGCTCAGATCAGGATCTCAGGGTCCTGGGATGGAGCCCCTGCATCGGCATTGGGCTTTCTGCTCAGCGGGGAGCCTGCTTCCTCCTCTCTCTCTGCCTGCCTCTCTATTTGTGATCTCTGTCTGTCAAATAAATAAATAAAATCTTAAAAAAAAAAAAAAGAAAGAAAGAAATGCTTCGTACATTAATGACACTGTTCCCTGGTGGCAACTCAAAAGGGAAGGCTGACCTCACTGGGAGGTAGAGTCCCAGGTTCCATAAAGCCAATAATTCTATTTTGGGGAGCACCCTTGACTAGTTCTGCTTCTCTCAAGTGTGGCTGTCATAAAGATAGGTAAAATTAAAAAAACAAAAACAACTTTGCTAGGGTGTCCCAAAACCTTTGTCTCTGCCAAAATAAATTGTGAGGTTGAAATTCAAAACACAATTTATTTACCATTATTACAGAATGTGCTTGTAAGGCCAAGATGTTTATTTTTAATACCTTTGGCATTTAACCTTTAACCCCTTATTGCTCTGTAAATATTACATTCCAGCAAGGCAAAAAAATAAGAAATAAAAATATTAAAAACTCACCATTTTAAAAAAACAAAAACAAAAAAACCCTCACCATTTTAATCACATATTGATGAAAACACAATTGCTGCTTCTTTGTTAAAAAAAAAAAAGCAGATGATTCATACTTGAAAAAATCATGACTGTACAAAATTTCTCCATATTCCATATTGAAGCTCATAAAACTCTGCATTTGTATATAGGTTCAAAATATTTTTGCTTTTTGAAGCAGATGAAGAAAGCTTTCACAAGTTCTTTCCAAGTAATGAGACCCAATCTTTTCTCATTAGGAAATGCAAAGTACTGCATGTTCTCTCTTTTATTTAGTCTCACATAAGCTCATGACATTAACACTGAGTACAGGAGCAAAAAGTCGTATTCCAAGTCATATTTACCAGAATGCTCATTATCTAGCCCCAAGGAGAACCCCTGAGACAGACCTCAAATTCATGACATTAAGCTGAAGAAAGTAGTAATAACAGAAGTCCAGCATGCTGGAAAGGGCAGGGAGGCATTTTCACCCAAAGCAGGGGGTGATGGGTTAAGAAAGAGAAATTCAATTTACAGCCTCACCACTCACACAACTTACATACATACCTACACTGGTGTTTAGATAGTTCTGAATCTGGATGCAGATTTTCCCTGTTGATAGCTTGGAGGTTCCATGTGCTGAAAATACCAGGCAACTCCCTCTCTTAAGGGAAACCCAGTGGGAAGGTGTGGATGTATCAATAAAACACCATTACTGGTATAGAGCCAAAGCTTAGCCGGTCTTGCTGGTGGGTGAATGGAAGGAAGCATGTGGTTCTCAGGGATACCATTCTGAGATTTACAACAGAGTGGCTGCAAACAGCTGACCTGCAGGTGTTTGGCCTCTCAGCAATGGCCAGAACACTTGAAAAATTAGCAGGTTGGGCAGAACAATTTGGATTTCCAGCTTCCCTTGAAATATGTAATATGGTCAATCTAACCATGGTAATATGGTAGACATAACTAACCATGGTGTAAGCTCAAGTAATGGTACCTTTTTTAGTGGGGCTTATTTACTCCCTAGGGGCCAGCCTCATCCCAGCAAAAATTGTATCCTGTAGATATCTGTGTTTGCAACCACTCACAAAGCTGAAATCCCCAGCAAGAGTGTGGGGGAGGTGGCCTTCACCTCCCCCAACTATCTGCTTCCTCCACTTCTTATCCCTCTCCATCTGTTGCTCCACTGGCATTCCCTTCATGTGTCACACCAATCAAACTCACCAATCAAACTCACATTGGCCCCTAGATAATGTCGTGAACTCCAGCTCTTTCTCTAACCCCACTGCGTCCATCAAAACTTTTGGGGGGAAGCCTGGTTGGCTCCAATCAAAAGAGCAACTCATGATCTCAGGCTTATAAATTTGAGCCCGGTGTTGGGTGTAGAGATTACTTAAAAATAAAATCTTAAAAAAACACACACACACACAAAAAACTTCTCTGTACTTCAACCCAATTTTTTGTTTTGTTTTGGTTTTGTATTCTGTTGTTTTGGCCCGGAAACTATTAGCAAATCTGATAAACTAATCAGTGAGAATGGACTAGGTTACCTTCCCAGAAAACATATTTGAAATCCATTCCAGACTTTCTAAATACATGCCCTGCCTTCACCCAAAGGAACTTACCTACCTTGTAGTCAGCTATCTGACAGATTTCTAAGTTCCTAGGTCTATTCCTGTGTACTTTTTATGAGTAACATGTGCAATTCACTCCTAAGCACTATGTAAGTTAGGAAAAAGGAATGTGACCTGACCACAGTCTGAAGGAATGGCCAATTCAGACTTACTTAAATATTTTAGTATATTTAACTTCAGAGAAGCCCTATGAATAATAATTTCTGCATCCAAAGTATATGGCAGAGCTACAGACATGGGCTCTAGCCTATGAGACCCTTCAAACCGTCATGGCCACAAAGCAGAACTTCCCTTGTAAATGATAAAGCCACACGCGACAAAGGATATCTTAGTAGAGTATGATTATTAATTAAAGACAAAGGAGACTGCTGTACCCTCCTAGCCAAGGTATACTGAATTATAAAGGCAGGCAGAGATTTTTTTTTTTTTTTCAGTTCTTCAAGTCTCCTATGGAAAAAGGTACACATTTATATTGCCTGGTAGTGTTGTTGCTTCTCCAAAGATGGAGAAAAGTGGTCCAAAGCGAACTTTCAGGAAAGAGACAGGAGGTGAACAGTAAGCTGAATATTGTGCTCATCAGTCAGAAAATGACAATATTCCTTATGAGTTACAATTGAATGAGTCTTGGGAGGGCCTCGAGGACAAGTGGAGAGTCTTCCTCACGTGCCACCAGACTTCCTAAAAGATCACACACACAAACCCGCAAACAACAGTACAGGTGCTCTCCCTACAGCCCAGTCAAGGGCCCCAGGAATTCTATTCTCCATGCTAAGCCTCAGCCACACCCACTGAAGGCAATGCCCCTTCTCTTCCTGTTCTGAGCAGCTGAAGGATGCAGCTGGGCAGACCCAGACAGATGTGAAACACAAAATGAAGCCTCATCTGGCTTGAAAACGTCTCATATAAACAGTAAACAGTATAACTGAGGTTTCTGACTATTTAAGATGGGTGATGCTCTGTTTTCAGACAACCTCACATAGCTAACGAACAATTTCTCAAGCCAGTGAAGAAGTGATTCCTTTCATTTTTGCCATGTGACTCTACATCTAGTAGATGGAGCGATGGCAAATCTCCGATTTCAGGACAGCAGCTGTTTCAACTTTTTTTCTGATGCTCTGATAGTCGCCTGGCTGCCCATGATGGGGACATCTGTGCTGTTGGCAGGGGACCCATCAATAGGTAAGTCACACCCTGTCCTCCCATAGACACATTACACAACTCTGGCAACAAGTCTCTTCCTTCTAACATGCCTCCTCTGCACCCATTTGATCAACCACCTTCAAAAGCAATGCAGCCGAACTTAAGCATGGAGATTCTGAGGTCTCCAGAAAAGGCATTATAGACTACTTTGGTAGTGTGTCCAGCAAGAAAAATGAATTAACTAAGGGAAAGTTAATTTTCTCAAGGTAGCTCTTAAGTATTTGAATTCAGTTAAGTTTCTTGAAGCTCTTGACATAAACACATTGATTTTTTTTTTTTTTTTTTTTTTTTTAGAAATATTGACCCATGGAAAATAATGATAGCAATTCCAAAGTACCAGGACTATCACAATCCTCAGATTCAAGCGGCCAATTAGGTAGTGGCCCAATTAGGTCGCTCCTCCACCCAACCACACACACTGAGTGTAAGTAAATGGTTCTCTCCCAGGGGTCCCCAAAATAATGTAGGTTAGACTGACTTCTTAAAACCTGAAACTTAAGGAGGAAATTTATCTACAGATAAAGTGTCCTCTTAGGAGCAGAAGTGACACAATTTTGTACTACGTAAAAAGAAAAAAGCTTCTGTCAAAGATGCCCTTTTAAAGACGGTTTTGTTTTTAAGCATTCCTTTGAATAAACATAGCACTGGTCTAGAGCTGCTTTTGAGTTTCGACCGTACGTTCGCAGGGCCTTTGCTACATTTCTCAGGCTGGTCATGCGAGACAGATTTTTTTTTTAACTGGTGTTGTACTAGTTATCGTTTTGACTTAACTCCACATTCACAATCATTAAAACGGAACAAAACCAACCAGAAGGGGATCAGGCCATCCACCCAAGCAGGGTTCTTTGAAAAGGAGCAAGTGTGGAAACTATAAAGCCTTGTAGTAGAACTTTTCTTTCTTTCTTTCTCGGATGGACTGTCAATCTCTTCAAAACCGAGTCCTTGCTTTTGTGCTTCGGGAAGAAACGCACACCCCACCGAGACCCGGGGGGATGCGGCTCAGGTTAATGGGGGCGGAGTTGTGGCTATCGGGGGCGGGGAGAGGAAAAGTCAGAACCCAGTTGGAGAAAAAGTCAGCCACTCCCGGTATTCCCAAAGTGCCAAAGGAAAAAGAACAAAACACTCGACTTCCTCCCGGGCGACCGGTTCGCGGTACACCGAGGAGCGCCAGTCACCTCGCCCTCGGGGAAGCGGTGGGGGGCGGGGGGTGGGGGTGTTTACTCGGCCTCTCGGGCGCAGAGACCCAACGGGCCCGCGCCCAGCGAAGTCCAGGCCGGCGAGGCTGCCGGCTGCGCCACTTTCGCTCTCGGCCGCCCGCCCAGCGCCAGGTGCTCGTCCTACCTGGCGCCCCCGACGCCCTTTGTGCGGCCCGCTCCGCCCCCGCCAGCGTGCGGCAGCCAGGCGAGACAGCTGCGGGCGGCGGAGCGGGCGGAGAGGCCGGGAGGCGGGCAGGCAGCCGGCGCCCTTGCCCGCCGGCTGGGAGGGGAATGCGGGGCGCTCAGGGGAGGGGGCGCGGCGAGCCGGCGGCCGCGCGGCGGAGCCGCGATCCCCGCCGCCGCCGGCGGGAACACAGGGGCACCGGCGCTGCCCAGCGGCCGGGCAGGAAGAGAGGGGTCCCCTCCGAGGGCCGCGCCCCCGAGCTCAGAGCTGCCCACACACTGGCTTCCGACAGCTGGCAGCCATAGCAACCCGGCCACAAAAAGTTTCGCGGCGTCCAGAGCGACTTGAAAGAAAGTTTTCCTTGGCCTCCTCGCTCCCTCTCCCCCGGCCAGAGTTTACGGAAAGCGGCGGGCAGAGCTCGCG
Source organism: Taxidea taxus jeffersonii (assembly GCA_003697995.1). Taxonomy (NCBI): domain Eukaryota; kingdom Metazoa; phylum Chordata; class Mammalia; order Carnivora; family Mustelidae; genus Taxidea; species Taxidea taxus. The sequence goes on from ML110812.1 coordinate 40,615, forward strand.
ACGTGCCGACTCCCGCGTCCACCTTCTCCACCCCTGGCCTCGGCTGCGCGCCCAAGGTGGGTACCCCGCGCCGGCGCCTCCTGCCCCGTCCCAGGGTCAGGCGTCCCGGGACGCCGCGCGACCAACTCACCATGGTGACTCGCGCCGCGGTCCCTCCTCTGCCGGGTCCGGCTGCCGGGGAGCTGGGGCTGGAACGAGACTCCTGAGCGAACTTCAAAAGTTGGTCCCCTTCGCCAAAAACAGGCTCTCGACACCCAAGCACTCACAGTAGCCAATGGGAACCCTGGGGGGACTCCATCCAGGCGGGATCCGCGGCGCTAGGTGAGGGCGAGAAGGAGGCGACTTAGCAGACGGAGCACATGCTGCCAAAGGCAGGGGTCCACTCGGACCAGGCGCTCGCAACCCGCTTAGGTGAGTCCGATGCTCTCCGCGCGTCTGCCTGGCTGCCCAGGCTCGCTCCTTTCTTCAGCCACTTACTCTGTACTCCTCCGGCAGAGCCTCGGCTCGGGCTGGGCAATCTGTCCATAAATGGAGAATTCAGCTCAGGCCTGACCAATCAGGGTTTGTTTTCACAGCGTCACTCCTCAGGGAAACCGTGGTAGCCAACAAGCTTGGAGCTGCTGGAGTTTCCAAAGACCTCTGGATCCTGTAGTCCTCCACGCTAGCTTCCAAAGGAGCGCCGCTGACCCGGCTCGCTCCCGGGTGCAAGACCTCAACCGTGAAGAGCAAAACCCTCCGTGAAAGTAAGGTAAGACTCTCCCTCTCTCTCTCTTTTTTTTAAACGCGAGAATTACAGTAGGAGTGGCTTCCAAGCTGAAGTGGTATGATTTTCCCATAACTTTTTTTTTTAAGAAGGAAATATTTTATCAGCATAAAAGATCAGAGTCGTGGCTGCAGCCCAAAGGAAATCCTTTTTCTTTCCAATGTCTGGATTGTGAGGAAAGTCAAAAATATCATTTCCCCTACCCCTCCTTTTACCTGAATTTCCTTGGAAAACAAAGGAAGGCTTTTTTTTTTCTCTGTCTCTCTCTTGGAGACTTTTGGATGGTGAAAAAGTTGCACTGCAGTGAACAGAGAGGAGAAAGATAAGTGAGGGAAAAAGCACCCACCCACCTCAGTCAACCCTATCTGTTGAGAACAATTCGCTGTACAATCATACCTGCAAAGGCGAATTATTCCAGAATGTGGAGTTTCAAGGCATGGAGTGGGCAGTGAGGGGGACATTGGAGGTGGGGGAAGAATCCTGAAATAAGTTAGAGAGTGTGCTCTTATTGTTTTAAGCATTCAGAAAGTAATCTTGGTGGGTTATAACAGGACTGTCCTCCCAGGATCTGTGGTAGGTAAGAAATGAAAACTTCTGGCTTAGAAAGTATGAAGCATTATGATTTATTGTGATTTACTTTATGAACTTTGGTGGTAGATCTTCACTTGATCTAGGATCCTAGAGTTGGTATGGATGTTAAAAATCATCTTGCCTGGAATGGGTAAACAGAATGTGGTATGTCCATACAATGGAATATTATTCAGCCTTTAAAAAGGAAGGAAGTGCTGACATGGGCCACAACATGGACTAAACCTTAGAAACATTATGTTAAGTGAAAGAAACCAAGCACAGAGACCACATATTATATGAGTCCATTTACCTAAGAGTAAAGAATAGGAAAATCTACATGGGAAAGTAAATCTATGGGGAAAGTAAATTAGTGATTGCCAGGGGCTAGGAGGAGAGGAGGATGGGAGTAATTACTAATGGGTATGCGTTTTCTTACTGGAGTAAAAATATTCTGGAATTAGTGGTGATGGTTGCACAACTTTGTGAATATACTGAAAGCCACTGAATTATATGTTTTAGAAGGGTATGCAAATTGTATCTCCATTTTAAAGTTGAAAGAAAATCATGTTGACTACATTCATAAATTCTTGTAGTAATCATCCACGCCGTGAGGCAATAGATATGATTGAATGCCTACAATAGGTCAGCACAGCAACCATGAGCACAGTGGTTTCTTCCCTTGCCAAGCTTACAACTTGGGAAGGAGCAAGACGGAAGATAGTTATATTTTTTTAAGATTTTATTTATTTATTTGAGAGAGAACAAAAGCAAGAGAGATCACAGAGGGGAGAGAGAAACAGACTAGCCACAGGCCTCGATCCCTGGACCCTGGGACCACAACCTGAGCCAAAGGTGGACGCTTAACCAACTGAACCACCCAGGTGCCCCAGAAGATAATTTTAAAACAATAAATAATTATAAGGAAGGTACAAATATAATGAAGAGCAACAGTGGTTTTGTGCAAGGAACTTCCATACTAGGAGCTACATTTTGGGTTAGGGAATTCATCTGGCAGCAATCTGTAATACAAACTGGACAGGAAACAGCGAAACATCTGTTGAGCACTCACTCTGTACTAGGTACCGGGGAGGTACAAACAGACAGGACCCACCAAATTCCCAGGGAAACTGATTCCACATTTCAGGGGCATGTCAGAATATGATCACGTATCTTGGGAACTAATGAACAGAGGCTACCAAAAGGAATATTGGAGCTTAGCTTAGGTGGGAAATGACACGTTGCCTAACCCACCATCCCATCCACAGTCAACCCTGAGGAGTAATCGGATTGACATGGGCTTCAAGGGAGACAGGCAAAGATGTGGTTGTTTTCCCTGTACACCAGGGATACAATGAGACACTGAAAAATCTTCTAAGAATCCATCAACAATTTTATCAGTCTTGGATTGACCTAAAACTATCTTGACACTAAATGTCATTTGTATTAACATTTGAGATCTTTTTTTAAATGCTTACATTTTTTTTTTTAAGTGGGCTTCATACCCAACATGGAGCCAAACACAGAGCTTGAACTCACATCAACACCTGACCTGAGATCAATAGTCCAACACTTAACTGACTGAGCCGCCCAGGCACCCCTAAATGCTTACTTTTATTTGTCCTAATAATCTCGTTCCAGTTTTCAGAGGTAATTCTAGTAGGTGGGACTCTGATGAAGATATATGCTTGTGTTCATTTTTCATGATTTTGTAACATAATTCTTTTCCAGGTTGAAATATAAATGTATATATTAATTTGTATGGTGGAGTGCCTGCATAGCTCAATTGGTTAAGCAGCTGAGTCTTGATCTCAGCTCAGGTGTTGATCTCAGGGTCGTGAGTTCAAGCTCCACGTTGGGCTCCATGCTGGGCATGGAACCAAGTTAAAAAAAGAAATTGTGTGTCTAAGCAGAACTTAGATTATAAGATTTAGTGGCACATAAAAGTGAATTTGAAGTCTGGCTTTGTCACTTAACTAGCTGTGAGACAGTAGTCTTTCTGTACTTCAGTTCCCTTATCTATAAAATAAATTGATGTGCATATGAAATGAAATATGTATAAAGATGGCCAACGAATATTGGTTCCTTTCTCCTGCCACCTGCCATGTGTTCTAGGTTAAGGATCCAGATGTGGGTTCATGTAGGATCAGACAGATTGCTGCCCTCTGAATTATATGCCAAGTCTTGGGGGCTTCTGTGTATGCCCTTTCCTTCAGGGAGAGTTAATAGCTTTCATCAAATTCTCAAAGATGCTGGAACTGTCAAAATATCATTAAGACCCACAGTTCTTCATCACGTTAGTTATGCCTTCCTGGATCTTTGTCTTTGTGTTTTTCTTGAGGTATAGGGATAAGTCTGATACTGTAAGGGCAGAGCTTGGATTCTCAAAGCAGAACCCATAATTCACACTTTGAACATAGAATATAGAGTATGAGCATGTGATAGAGACTCTCATTTCACAAAGAATCCGTTCAAGCCCTTCCCGCTCCTTCCCCATCTTAGGAAGATAAATTGTCAGGTTTGTTTTTTTTTTTTAAGATTTTATTTATTTATTTGACAGACAGAGATCACAAGTAGTCAGAGGAGGCAGGCAGAGAGAGGGGGGAGCAGGCTCCCTGCTGAGCAGAGAGCCCGATGTGGGGCTCCATCCCAGGACCCTGGGATCATGACCTGAGCCAAAGGCAGAGGCTTTAACCCACTGAGCCACCCAGGTGCCCCAAATTGTCAGTTTTATGCCCTGGTCTACCTGGGAGAATCCTAGTTTATGCCTTTATCTCAGTGAAAAAATTAATGGAACCCCCTCTTGCATTCCCAAAATGGCCTGATAATTTGAGTGATAGATTATGATCACCCCAAGTTTTTGGCAAAATTGCAGCCCCCCCCCAAAAATTCTCACTTTATAAAGCTTTTCCAATTTTCTTGATTTTCACATATTTTTAAGAGGACTCATCAACATTTTACCCAATATTCTTCGTTATTCGAGCTCATAGTAGCAATGAAACGAAAACAACTTTTAAAATTGTAAAACTCATTATAGACACATGATGGAGCTAGTCAGATGAGACTTTACACATACGTGGGCATGATTTAAAATACAGTTTTATCTGGGCTTGAATGAAAAGGAATGAAGAAAAATATCCAAATGGAGACAAAACACAGTTTGGTATGAATCTAACAGTGAAAAGAATCACTGCTTATACATTTTGGAAAACAATTGGTAAGAAGATAAAATAAGGCAATGAAACTAGTTTCCATGTCAGTACCATAAGAGAACATCAGAATGCATTCACAACAATGCAATTAAAGAAAAATTTGTTCACAGGAAAATTGGGCCAGAAATCTTTACCAAAGCACCAGTGAAAGAGATGCTTATGTCACATCAATATGGGATGTCCTGGGCCATCATTGTTTCTGCCATAATAGGCATTTGTTAGGTTCAATAGGTATCAGCTATGAGCTAAGTGCTTACCCTGTAATATCTTATCTAATCTTCCATACAACCCTATTGACTTCATTTGCAATTAAGAAACTAAGCTGAGCTTTGCAACATGGGCCAGACGGACCAGCTCCCATAAAGAAGAATGGCAAGGTGAAGGTTCTGCCACCACCAAGGTGACCAGAGAATACACCATCATTGTTCACAAGTGCATCCGTGGAGTGGATGTCAAGTGGGTATTCAGAGAGTTCCAGGAATTTGCCACGAGGGAAATGGGGACTTTAGATGGGTGCATTGATACCAGACGCAACATAGCCCCAAGGGCCAACAGCATAAGGACTGTCTCGTCCCATATCAGCACACTGTTGTCCAGAAAATGTAATGACACTGAAGCGCCACCAGACAAACTCGGGTTTCCTGTGTACCTGTCACCACTTCAAAAAATCTACAAAAAACCCAAAAAACTACAGACAGATAATGTGGATGAGAGCTAATTGCTGATTCCAAATTAAGTTATTAAACTGCAAAAAAACAAAAACAAAAAAAACAAAGAAAAGAAAGAAGGAAAGGAAGAAAACAAAGAAACCAACTGAGTTTGAAGTAACTTGCCCAAGCTATCTCTGAGCTTTTCTACATCGAATCTATATATTAGCCTGACTCCAAAGGCCCCAACTCTTACCCTATCAGCAGTAAGTCCATAGTAGGAATGTCCTATTACAAATTTTAGAAGAAATTTTCTCTGATGTAGGCCCAATATGAATAGGAACCCATTTATTAAAACACTGGGAGCCTCTCCAGACCTGGACTACTGGAAAATTCTTGCTGTTTTTTAATGGGACATAAAAATCACATTTGCATTAAAAATTACATTTGTGGGCCTGGGTGGCTCAGTGGGTTAAAGCCTCTGCCTTC